>JAOTOM010001499.1:12500-70682 GCA_034440615.1 Ashinkailepas kermadecensis | reverse complement strand
TTCAATTCGATAGTGATGTGCGGCTACACCAGGTCGCTTGCCCGGACCTCGTAAGTACTTGACACCAGGCTACGATCCATTACAGCAGTGACCAAAAATGGCACACCACCTGGCGCCTGCTTTGTAATCGCGTCACTGGCCGTCTCATTGTGCCTCCATTCCGACCACGTTAGGAATGACGTGTTCCGTTGGTTAACCTGGCTAAAGAATGGTCTTTCTCATTATCATAAAGTCAAATAATATACTTAGAAAATCAGTGAATGATGGCATTCGGAGATAAAGCGGAGAACTTATAATTGCATATTGATGCACTCGGCACAGCTTCGAGCGGTGTGCACGTTCCCTATCACCGCCCTTCCCATCTCGCGGCGGGACTCGCTGCGCCTCGCTACAGAAGCTTTAAGTAACGTGCAGTTGTTCTGTGTCCAGCCAGCCCGCTGTTCAAGATATTCCCGAATGATGCAGTTGCAATTGCGGCACAAATGATAAAGTTGGCGAAACGAGGCGAACAAAGCAACCATATCGAGAAGGGGAATTAACACGAAACCAAGCCAAAATGCTTTCGAACTTGTGCATTTTTCGACGTGAGGATGGAACCACAAAGCTGACCAAATTAAGCCGAGGACCACAGACGTAATTATCGTCACCAAAAGGGCGACTGATGTTCGTTTTTCTGTCGCGGAGCTATGATTGAAATGGTTCGCGTGCTGGCCTTACCACCGCGGAGGTTGTGTCTGCTGGACCTGGGACTTTACAACTTTACAAGCCTAAATTTAGTCCATTAAGATTACCTCTAGGCGATATGATTACCTGGGATGATTTCATATTCCCTGGAGCCCATATGAAATGCTGTAATGGCCTGAGGAATATATTTTTAAAGAACATTTCACTGGGAGAAGCTTTCATTTTGTGTTAATGAAGATGGAGATGTTCATGACATTAAACGTACACTTTGTGAAGTTACGGTAATTTTATCCGAAAGTAGGCTTTTATTGCATGGTGTATCAAATGCTCACCTGAAACTTTAGTCCACAATCATGCCAAGCAGAGCTTTTGAGTAAACACCAGAATGTTGTCAGCTTGCAATGTTGCTATGGTACATCAAGTTATTGAGCCGACGTTAAATGAGTCCGACTCACCTCACCTCTGCAGTCGTCTCGTCGTCCTACAGCCACCAGTTGGCGCTCAGCTTACACTCCTAGACGAGCCGAATCTCGATGTATTGGCCGGCGGCACACGCAAAACAAGAGAACTGGTGCAGCGACCTGGCGCCCGGTCGCGCCCGGTTCTGCCGCCCGGCGCCCTTTCCAAACGTGAAATCCAGATACGCCATGTCATGGTGATGCGTGAATTTCACAGGCGTAGTGTCGATGGCGCCGAAGGTAGTCTCGGCTGCACGATGTGGAATGTTGTCTGGCAGGCGTCCGGCCCAACAGATCGGATGTTTGGACGTCGTGCTTTACAAACGCATCGTAAAATAGCGAAGCCTGAGCGAAGCGCGCACAGAGTGAGAGACTCTGCCTGAGTTCGGCTGCAGCAGCGGTAGCGGCACTTTCACCTGCGCCCCTGCCGCCGTAGTGCCGCCCCGGGCGCCGAGCGCGGCCCGTGAGACGGGGCCACAGGGCGGGGTCGCTCGCGAGCCGGTACAGGCAGCCGAGCGGGAGGACCGAGAGAGACCGATCTGCGCCCCTGCCGCCGCAGTGCCGCCGCGGGCGCCGAGCGCGGCCCGTGAGACGGGGCCACAGGGGCGGGGTCGCTCGCGAGCCGGTACAGGCAGCCGAGCGGGAGGACCGAGAGAGACCGATCTCGACGCCGCTGTACAAGCTTTTTGTTCTGCGTGTGCGGCTAATATGTCGAGATTCGGCTCACCTTGGCATGGCTGGAGGTTTCGGGTGTGTCGGGGGGGGACGTCTGGATCCCAAGGTTTGATATCTGATGTTAATTTCCCTATTCATTGTGAAAATATGTCCTGTAAATACATATTTGAACCCACTGACTTGGCGAGAAATATCCAGCTCCAGCATCTCGAGTGTAAGCAGAGCACCCAACTGCCTGCCGAATTCAAGGAAAACAAGATTTATGCAACTCAACTAATTGTTCAAAGGTCTAACACCTACTGTCTCCATCCAATCAATGTAAAGCTTCCAGTATTCTTGGCGTCATTTATTTGGCGGAGCGGACCCGTCACTGCACCAGCTCCAACGCCCCCAGCGTGTCGGTACGGCGGAGCGGACCCGTCACTGCACCAGCTCCAACGCCCCCAGCGTGTCGGCACGGCGGAGCGGACCCGTCACTGCACCAGCTCCAACGCCCCAGCGTGTCGGCACGGCGGAGCGGACCCGTCACTGCACCAGCTCCAACGCCCCCAGCGTGTCGGCACGGCGGAGCGGACCTGTCGCTGCACCAGCTCCAACGCCCCCAGCGTGTCGGCACGGCGGAGCGGGACCCGTCACTGCACCAGCTCCAACGCTCCAGCGTGTCGGCACGGCGGAGCGAACCCTTCGCTGCACCAGCTCCAACGCCCCCAGCGTGTCGGCACGGCGGAGCGGACCCTTCGCTGCACCAGCTCCAACGCCCCCAGCGTGTCGGCACGGCGGAGCGGACCCGTCGCTGCACCAGCCCAACGCCCCCAGCGTGTCGGCACGGCGGAGCGGAACGTACCGTCGACCCACCTGAATGGCAATGAGTCAGGAAGGAACGTGAAAGTGAGGAAACGGGTGACTGAACGGGGCAAGACTGCGATGTACAGCTGTCGGCTGAGCGAGAGAGAGAGAGAGAGAGAGAGAGAGAGAGAGAGAGAGAGAGAGAGAGAGAGAGAGAGAGAGAGAGAGAGAGAGAGAGAGAGAGAGAGAGAGAGGGAGAGAGAGAGAGAGAGAGAGAGAGAGAGAGAGAGAGAGAGAGAGAGAGAGAGAGAGAGAGAGAGAGAGAGAGAGAGAGAGAGAGAGAGAGAGAGAGAGAGAGAGAGAGAGAGAGAGAGAGAGAGAGAGGAGAGAGAGAGAGAGAGAGAGAGAGAGAGAGAGAGAGAGAGAGAGAGAGAGAGAGAGAGAGAGAGAGAGAGAGAGAGAGAGATGTGAGTGAGTGAGTGAGAGAGAGAGAGAGAGAGAGATGTGAGTGAGTGAGTGAGTGAGTGGGTGAGTGAGTGAGTGAGTGAGTGAGTGAGTGGGTGGGTGAGTGAGTGAGTGAGTGAGTGAGTGAGTGAGTGAGTGAGTGGGTGGGTGAGTGAGTGAGTGAGTGAGTGAGTGAGTGAGTGAGTGAGTGAGTGGGTGGGTGAGTGAGTGAGTGAGTGAGTGAGTGAGTGAGTGGGTGAGTGAGTGAGTGAGTGAGTGAGTGAGTGAGTGAGTGAGCGAGGAAACGGGTGAAGGAACGGAGCAAGACTGCGATGTACAGCTTGTCGGCTGAGAAAGCGAGGCCGAGCAAATCGCATATCCTCGGATTCGAAAGTGGTTGGCTGAATGGATTCTTGGTACATTCAAGCAGTCTTGCGACATTTCGCAAACCAAGTCAATGGCTGTCATAATGCAGGTATTACGTTTAAGTGGCGTGCAACATGGCATAGCCAATGCTTTATTCAGGCTCAATGAGCCTGAATGTCGTCTATTATCACATTTTATGTCGTCGTCTATTATCACAAAGGCCTTGATGCAGATCCTCCTCAGACTTGGAGATGGTGTCCATGGTGTCCAATGCATTCTGGTGTTTTCCGTGATGTCGAGTGGCAACAGAAAGACAAGATTTTTAATATCTTCATATACATCCGTTCTGCACATCTTCTCAAACTTGTAAGTTCAGATCATGGCAGGTCATTGGCCTGGGACGGGTGAAAGTGTAGTTTGTTCCGAAATCTTCAAAGTGCCGCCATTCGGAGTAGGTACAACAGATATGCACCAAGTTCAGGTCATGCTGTCCTTTCATCATGACGAACAACTTCCAATCTGGAAAATGTAAGCAAGGTTAAGTTCACTGACATGAGATCGAGTAAATTTCCTGTTTTTTTACCGCATTATGTGGCGACAATGGAATTTGAGTAATTTGTCATGTTGAGAATGATAAAGAGCATACATTACGTATTCCGGGTTCGATGATGAGTCAAAGGTCAAATTCATCAGGTCAGGACACTTATGTATTCTATACGATGTCATCTTATACAGAATATTGCTGTTCCTCGCCAAATGAATTTGAATTCAGTTTCCACGCCGCCTAGGTCGTGCGACATGACATTGAATAAATAGTCAACGAATGGTCCGAGACGATCTGACCTCGTGCAACCTTATCTGACTTGATTTAACCTTTTCTTTGAAATACTTTCCAAACACTGTACACTTTGGCGAAGGTTACGAAATCTTTTTATCAATATATGAATTGTCTCAGCGTGACCTGAGGTCAGGTCACGAGATCAGAAGCTGTACAATCCCATCTTATGTCATCGTCTGGGTCTGGTTTGTGAGTTTTAATTGATTATAGTGGGTCCATAATTCATTATGGGTTCAAAATATTTAGTGTACGCTATAGACCTGAGGTTGGATTTGCTTTGAGCAGATGGATAATCCACTCCCTCTCCGAGTTTTTCGGAGTCTCAACTCAAGCACACAGGAATTGACAGGAACGATAGCACTGCAAAGCTTCTGTTACTCGCCTCAGAACTACAATGTGGACAAACCAACACCCGGGTGGAAGTGTCAAAACTCGAAAACCTGAACCCATATCACATGATACAGAGAGATAGGGTCAGCACCTCGTAAATTAAAATTTTCATTTCGAAGACCTCCATTGGCCTTTGGCCTCGCTTGTAACCAGGGGAAATGATTCAACGTTGCGTAGGCTGTCAAGGAGTTCTTCATTTCCTGGATCTAAACTTGATTCGGATTGAATACGTTTGTTACAGGAAGCATTAACATCATTAATCATACAAGGAAGTGGAGTATTAATAGCAGATTGCATGTACCAAACATTATCTCAAACAGCTGACCGTCAATGCATGTTTCGGTGCGACAGCAATCGCGGCATGCATCCGGAACTGCATATGAGCGGCTTACATATTTACATCTCATAATCTTCAAACCGATACTCAATACAGTACAGTACTGCAGGTTCAATAATCAATACAGTACTCAATCGCCGCTCTGATGAAGTAAGCCGATACGTTTTCTAACCAAATATATTGGCTGGTCAGTTTATTGTTTAGTATAAACATAGAGGTCTAACACCTTTTTTACGGCCAAGAAGTTTGATGACAAAGTCAAGCCGGATAAGCCTTTGTCTTTAAAGTTGATCTGTATTCTATTTCTGTAGTGTGAATCCTGCATTTATGCTCAGGTTCAATGTAGGTTGACTCTTGTGCTACTTCACAACGGGGCAGTGCTTAACTCAACGCGAGGAATGCAGG
Organism: Ashinkailepas kermadecensis; assembly: GCA_034440615.1. Classification (NCBI taxonomy): domain Eukaryota; kingdom Metazoa; phylum Arthropoda; class Thecostraca; family Neolepadidae; genus Ashinkailepas; species Ashinkailepas kermadecensis. The sequence goes on along the minus strand of JAOTOM010001499.1, from coordinate 65,299 downwards.
TCGTTGAGCGTAGCTAATTCGGAGAACAATTGGCTGTGGCGGTATTTTTTGCAACGGCATTTCAGTCTCGCGCAAATACGGGAACAAAGCAGTGCTAAACACCGCCGGGCACCATCACGCTGCTAGCCAATCGTGTCTGTTTGTCTTTCTCGACATTTTCGTCGTCCCCTCCTCAACGGATTCCATCTTCAATCAAGTAACCGTATTTACTCGGCCAATTCTCGGCCCACTCCTGTCTCGCGGAGCGTCAGAGCCGGGTGAGACAAACTGACGCTTTTCATCCGCACACCGCCAATTGCTTTGTGTGGACACAGCGGACGACTCTGGACGTTCTCATCAGGACCATATATCAGGTAGTGTACTCTGCTTCTGAAATGGGGAGGAGCACGAAGACAGTTGCGGCAGCCTTTCGTGAGAAAACACCAGGCAGGTCGATGGTTGACTGAAATGCATAGGCGCGCCAGCCACTCTCCGTTCTCTTGATTGGTGGTGGTGGCCTGATGCAGTATAGCTTTCAAGCACGGCGTAATTGTAATGTCCAGAATCAATATTGGGATAGGGGAGCATGTTTCAAGCTGGAGTACACTTCAGGAAGCTTAAAGTTGTAGAGTACACCAACAAATTGTGGCATTGTGCTGCTCAAGTTGAGTTAGCTGCTGTCCCGCGCCTTAGCTGGCAACAAGCAATTCCTTGGTGTTTCTGGAATAGCTAACGAGCGAAATTGCGCAGCGGGCTGAAACTTGCTGAACGTCTTCATTCATCAATTTGACGTACTGTGCAAATATGTTTCCTCTGGCTATGTTAGGTCACTGATCCAGATTCGATGAAACTAGACTATCTCCAAAACGCTTGAACACTCATAATTTTCTTCAGAATCCGACAGATCTTCTTAAGCATGTATCTACTGTAAGCCATAGTAAGAGGAAGTGGGGAGAGACAGTGAGGAAAGAGGAAAGCCGGGTAGGGAAAACGGTCACTCACTCTATAGTGTTTACCGGCGTTGCTACTTTCATCGAGAAGAAATGTTTTTGCGAGATGCTTTCCTCCGATGACCAGTGCGCGGTAAGATGTGCTCGGTTCTTTTTGTTCTATATTTTTCGGAAATTTCATTTATTTGTTCATGTCGAGATACTTCCAGCAAATTGCGTGGGCCGAACGTAATGTTGGGGGAAGCTAGGGAAGATTTCTTTGCATGGAATGCTCATTACGAACGGTGTTCGTCTGTTCAGATCGATGTTGTTCGCTTCAACACTACGTCCGAAGCTGTATAATGTATTGTGCCGATCTGGAAGCGCCGATCTAGACAGTCGAAATACAAATTATCTTCTGGCCCCGCATCGCCATGAAGATATTTTAAAGATCAGGAAGATCAAGAACGGCGGCAGGGGGAGGCTGGTGTCATAGCCCTAACATTTGTCAACGGCGAGGGGTCACAATCGGGGGAAGGGGTGGGGAGACGGGGGGGGGGGGTATGTGTGCGTGTGCGCTCGTGCGCTCGTGTGCATATGTGTGTTTGTGCAGTTTTGAACGTGTGTGCTTCTAGGAAGAGTTTCATCTGATAATTGCGTGATGGATTTGCCTACGTGATCTCATTCGCTCTCAGTTTAAGGTATATGTGTTGTTGTTCTGAATTGGTTTGTTATGGATACGATTTGCTTTGGCGCGCCCTTGTCATTCAAAGTGTCTCAATCAATTAATTTGAGGTGCCCAATGTTTAAAATGGACTTGAAATTCGAAATCGTGGTGACAACAAAAAACTACCCCAGGAGACTCGAAGAGCCAAGACGTTTAGATTGTATCAGTCATCCAAGATCAAATAGGGCAAGTGACCTTGGATGACCTTGAAACGGGCATTTCCACGATTTTTTTTTATTGTTCACACTTTATTCATATACCCAGCGGGCGTTCAGGAATATTGAATACAATATGTCACGTTTGTCTCAAGAAGAGATGATGGCATGATGAATACATGATTATTGGTCGGTATGTAGTACCGCCTATCGTGACCTTCTGCACCCTTCGCATGTTCTGTCTTGTAACGCATTTACTTGTCATTTAAATGACTCATCTTAGGATGAGAACATGGGGCAAGGTTGGAAGTGCAGACAAGAGGGAAGGCAAGAGGCAGCTGGCGGAAACGAAGTTGAGAGAGAAGCGATACATAATCGAGGAGGGAGTGCCTAGCACAAAGACTGGAGAAGGCAAGAACCAAGGAAGAATGTCAACAGCAGTATCCTATGTGTAGAGCGAGCACGGGGAAGATAGAAATAGCCAAGAGGAAATTTTATCTGGCGCCAAAAGCCAACATACACAGAACAGAACACAAATAAGAGCATCGTCATAGCCTCCATCCGGTACGATCTATCAAACAACGCTACCGCTGCTATTGTGAACATCGCTCTCCTTGATTACGGAATGTTCAGTAAGCAAGCTATTACCGAAGTTGTCGGCGTAATGAAGATCCAGCGAGCTACGAACCGTCCGTACTCCGAACTTGAGACAGGCGACTCGGATCCGAACCCTGAGACGCCAATGAAGATCCAGCGAGCTACGAACCGTCCGTACTGCGAACTTGAGACAGGCGACTCCGATCCGAACCCTGAGACGCCAATAAGACAACATTACGTCCATCTTTTTGATGGAAAAAGGCACCCGACATTGAAGCACGTGGAAGTGCAGGGGAGCGAGCAGCGCTACCCCGTGATCAAAGGGGTAGGACACTACTTAAAGAACATTGGATCGATGCAAGAATCGAGATCATCCGATAAGATAATTTGAATTTCAACACTGGAATTTCGAGTGGTGTATTCTTTTCTGTTCAGAAGATGCTGGGGACGCCACTCATCTGACTGATCTTCGGATTCTACCTGAACGTGCTTCCGCTGCGTCACCTGATCGTGGATGTAGACGAACCGCACCAGCAACGGCACTGCCTTTACCGTTGAATAAATTGTCATTTGTCATAGCATTCTAATTATTTCTTGTGTAAGCATGGCATCATAAAGTGCCTCCGACAGCGATTTATCATGTTAATTTCTGGTCGTTATTGACATTCAAATTGTTGGGATGAGGTGCTATCGAAATGAAATCTCCATAAGAAGATGTCTGGACTTATCTATATCTCTCTCTCTCTCTCTCTCTCTCTCTCTCTCTCTCTCTCTCTCTCTCTCTCTCTCTCTCTCTCTCTCTCTCTCTCTCTCTCTCTCTCTCTCTCTCTCTCTCTCTCTCTCTCTCTTCTCTCTTTTATATATATATATATATATATATATATATATATATATATATATATATATATATATATATATATATATATATATATATATATATATATATATATATATATATATATATATATATATATATATATATATATATATATATATATATATATATATATATATATATATATATATATATATATATATATATATATATATATATATATATATATATATATATCTATCTCTCTATCTCTCTCTCTCTCTCTCTCTCTCTCCTCTCTCTCTCTCTCTCTCTCTCTCTCTCTCTCTCTCTCTCTCTCTCTCTCTCTCTCTCTCTCTCTCTCTCCTCTCTCTCTCTCTCTCTTTTTTTTAATGGCTGCAAGTTAGGGAACACCATTCATGTCACAAGGAGAGGAGTACATGGTTGACCGAATAAAGCATCGTCGTACTATGTTGCGCAGTAAGAAGGGTTTTAACTAACGATTTCTAGCGGGGAATAAATAGTGTCAAAAACCATAAGTCTTGCTTCTGTGGGATAGGAACCACCTGATGCCATGCCATATTTGTGGTACTCGAAACTCCTCTTGAACACGTTTACGGCCAATTTGACAAAACCGATGGCTCATGTTCACCATAGAGAAATATATATATTTGTACGTGATGCAATACAGAGATCAGATACCGTCCCGGAAGCACCACGTGCCGGCCTAGTACAAGGCACAGCGCATTATCAGCAGCATCACTCCCGGGCACCGAGAGTACGGCCGACGCGCTAGATCCTCTTTCCCCGAATGTCGAGGTTCAACGTCCGATACCCAGCGAGTATCTTGGGTTAGAGCCAGCTCATTTGAATTCGCACTGCCTGATACGATTTATCTCGATGCGTTCAGTAATGGGCGCCGGCGGAGCGTGTGCAGCTTCCGACTAATTCGGCACGACACGAGGCGCCGACGTTCCCACGCTCCTCGCGGCACGAGCGCCTCTGTCGGTCTGGCACGTGGCGCTTCACCGATGCCAGAGTGTGTCCTGAAGCGTGAGTGACGGGCAGTCCGGTCAGAGCCCTGGCCGACATTCGGTTCAGAAACGTCGGAGACCGGTGACAGAGATTGACCGGGAACATTTTCTCGGAGTTGCAGCTGAAGAACTGACCAGAAGAGTGTTCCAGGCAACGTTCTTCCCCTGATTCGCACCATTCATCAACGTTACTTGTGAAAGTAGTCACGATTCTCCCTCCCCACAAAGAAGCGTGCTGGATCACCATAAGCTCGGCTAAACATTTCATCTTCCGATGCCTTATTTCCTCTTCCAAGCACCAATTTCGTTCGGAAAGAGTTCTTTCAGTCGATAGTTAGTTCCAGACCACAGACGGCATCAAGGGGAAAGGATCCTCAGTTCGGTCGCCCGGTCGTTGACTCAAAGTCTCGCTGTGAAGTTATTTTGTGGAAATGCCGAACAGTAGCGAATCAGCAACATTAGCCCCTTTTACAGTGGAAGTTGCTGAACGGAAAGGAATGGTCTCGAAATGCTGATTTGTTTTTTTCACAGGGAAGAAGAAAAGTGCAACTAATGAAGCTACAATTAATGTCATTTTCACAGAAACCAATAACCGTTTTTTTCTCATAATTTTTAACATCTTAAATTTTGTACATTCTGAATTTGCTTGCAACATGTAAACATAGAGGTAGATATTATTCACCGGCTTTCGCTCCCGATTAATATTGAACGCATGAACCGCAGTTTGCTTTGGAATATGAAGTCGTCACGTCTGTTTGCGGCATTGAAGTGTTTGGCCAATATCATTGTGCTGGTCCAGGGGCACGCGTGATGTAGGCTGCAGCGTTTCTTCGTATCCGTGTATCGAGATGCCAGAAGCGGTGACACTTGCTATCACGCTCTGTACCACCCAGTCGCAGCCGTCGATCCCAGGCCGTCCGCTTCATGGCCGTCCGCCGGACATCTCGGGCCGTCCGCTTCATGGTCATCAGCCGGACATCTTAGGACGTCCTCTTCATGCCGTTCGCTCGCACAGAAATATCGAAGGTCCGCAAACACCAGATGTCTTTAAAGATAATGGACATTTTCTTTGCGAAGTGCACTTGGGGAACACTATGTGTTGTCCCGACAATTTGATGTGGTACGAGGAAAAATTATTCTACTGGAAGCAGTCTTAATGGTCTAAAATTGGGCTTCGAAGTGTCTAAAAATCCAGTTTTCCATAAGCACTTTTAGCTCGGCAAGGCCATTACCACCCACCCCAAAACGATCTTAATATCATTGCATAATGAAACTAAGAATGTTTTTGCGCTTTTCGTAGCGAGAGAAATGCATTCTACATCAGTTGATTAACTCCTATGATTACTCCTTCACCATTGAAAATGAAAATGCGAAAAAAGCCAGGCCCCTTAGCTGCATGATAGTTTTGCATATGGTGGCAGCTCAACTGGTGGCGTCGGTCGCTTCAATGTGGGCGGTGCGTACTTCCAAGTCGCTTCCGATGAGATCGTGCCGCCCACGACCAAATTACGATTGCGTGTAATTGGACGGACGTGTGCGTTCATCCCGACAGCCAAGCGGTCTGTAGCGATGGCGTGGATCGACGAGATCAGGAGGGCAGCTGCACACTACCAATGACCAGTCACAGCATTCGCCTGGATTCCGCAACAGCTGAGGCCAACTGACCATGGTAAGGTTAGATCCGGTTAGATCCGGTTAGGTCCGGACCATGGTAAGGTTAGATCCGGTTAGATCCGGTTAGGTCCGGACCATGGTAAGGTTAGTTTTGGCCGATGGTAGGCTAGATCCGGGAGTTTGACACTATAGAAGGATGTCGTTTGTAGAACATCGATGTAAAGATGGATGCCTTGCGCAGAGTGAAAGATAGAACGTTACATTTTGATCGGGTTAAATTCATTTTTTTTTTTTTTTTTTTTTTGAAGTTTGTTTTTTTTAGGGGGGGGGGGGGGAGAAGGAAGACGGCGGGGTGGTGGGTTGGGGCTTTAAAAAAAAATAAAATTTTTTTTTTTTTTTTTTTTTTTTTTTTTTTTTTTTTTTTTTTTTTTAAAATAGGTTAACAACCGGTTTTTTTTTTTTTTTTTTTTTTTTTTTTTTTTTTTTTTTTTTTTTTTTTTTTTTTTTTTAAGAGATGTTTTTTTTTTTTTTTTTTTTATTGAAAAAAAATTATTTTTTTTGAAGATAACTCCCTCCCCTCTCCCCTTTTTTTTTTTTTTTTTTTTTTTTTTTTTTTTTTTTTGTTTTTTTGGTAGGGGGCCCCTCCGGGCGGGCGTTCATTTTTTTTTTTTTTTTTTTTTTTTTTTTTTTTTTTTTTTTTTTATTTTTTTTTTATTTTTAATTACAACACCTTCTACTTTTTTTTTTTTTTTTTTCACCCAAAAAAATTTTTTTTTTTTTTTTTTTTTTTTTATTCTTTTTTTTTTTTTTTTTTTTTTTTTAAAAAAAAACCCTTTTTTCTTTTTTTTTTTTTTTTTTTTTTTTTTTTTTTTTTTTTTATTTTTTTTTTAATATATTTATATTTTTTTTTTTTTTTTTTTACTTCTTAAAAAAAAAATTATTTTTTAGAAGCCCCTAACTAATCCCCCCCACTCTTATTTTTTTTTTTTTTTTTTTTTTTTTTTTTTTATATATGAGCGGGTGTTGTCTTTCCGGTCAGAGGGGCCCCATCCGGGCGGGCATGTTCCCCCAGTGCCCTGACACACACACACACAAACATACACGAACCAGAGCCCTGTTCACGATGTGGTTGCAGCCTGTTGCAATTCATAAACAATCGGTCTGCACATAGGCCATAGTAAATGTGTCCCCGCTGCCCTTGAGGAATCGCAAGAGCAGCGGCAGCGGATACAATCGGCGCTCTATTTTTTTGGAGGGGGTTGGGGCCCCCCCCGATATTATTGTTAAAACTTGAAAATCACATGAAGCATAAATAATAACATATTTCCGTTTGCGTTTATTATGTTAGGCACTTCGGCCTGCTCAGGCCATTTCGTGCCGTGAATAGAAGTAGAGAGGAAGGAAATATTATGTTCTAAAAGTCAATTTACAAGTCCTGAAGTAAGTTGGTTTTTCGGAGAAAAATGAAAAGGAGATTGATGAGAAAAGGGTGTGTATCTCCTAATAGTGTGGGCAAAGAAAAGGGGGTGTTGTGTGTACGGCAGTAGTTGGTAAGTGTTTTTCGATGTTCATGGTATTTTTGACAGTGTAGGAGAATATGTGAAACGGTAAGATGAGTGTTGCATGATGGGCATGAAGGTCGTGGTGAAGCAGTGTAAATATATCGATGGGTGAGAAAAGTGTGACCTATGCGGAGCCGTGATATAACTTTTTCTTCTTGTCTGTTTTTTATATGATGTGGTCCAGTTTTCGATGACAGGTTTGATGAGACGTAATTGTGTGTAGTTTGTGGTTTCAGTCCATTGGTGGTTCCAAAAATGTCGAATGTTCTGTCGTATTGTTGATTTGATGGCGTCAAAATGTGGTGGGATTTCTGTGATGTGTGGTAATTGTAATGATTGTTTTGCGAAATGATCTGCTTCCTCGTTTCCTGGGATGCCACAGTGACTGGGCACCCACAGGAAACGGACCTTCATGCCCATCAGATGAAGTGTTTCAAGTGTGTCGTAAATGGAAATATGGCAATGGTGCGAAAAAAAAAAAAAAAAAAAAAAAAAAAAAAAATATAATTTAAAATAGAAGGGGGTTTTTAATTAAAAAAAAAAAAAAAATTAAATATATTTTTTTTTTTTTTTTTTTTTTTTTTTTTTTTTTTTATTGTTTCAATAAATTAAAATTAATGTTATATTCTCCTACACTGTCAAAAATACCGAATTTTTTTTTTTTTTTTTTTTTTTTTTTTTTTTTTTTCTTTTTTTTTTTTTTTGTTTTGCCCGGGAAATTTTTTAGTTATTTATTTTTTTTTTTTTTTTTTTTTTTTTTTTTTCTCCCCCCCCCTTTTTTTTTTTAGGGTTTTTTTTTTTTTTTTCCCCCATTTTCTAAAACCCAGGAGCATCTAAGAGCCATTCTTCGCTGTATTAAATAGTGAAGAAAGAGATTGAAGAACAGATTTTGAGTCGGAACAAATGACGACATGGCGCATGGGGTGACAAATTGAACGGTTGCGGACATAGCGAAGGGCAGTGAGAATGGCGTGCAATTCGGCGATGAAAATGGATGTCCCGTTTGGCAAGCGATGTTGTTTTGTGTGTGTACCTGCAACAATGGCGTTTCCTGTGTAATTTTCGTCTTTAGATCCGTCGGTGAAAACAAAAGGAACATGGCGATAACGAGAGCGAAACTGGTGGAATTTTTGTTTGACGTATTCTGGACAAAGCTGTGATTTTGGAGTGGTGGTGAGATAAAAAATATTTCGTTCGGCCATCTGCCACGGTGGTGTAGTTGGTGGAGGAAGAGCAGTAATATGTGGAATATTGTATTGGAGTTGTGTAGAAAATGTTTTGATGCGTGAAGCTATAGTAAGGCCGGTTCGTTTTTCGGCAGGACCTAAATAGTCGTGGTGTAGATTTGGGAGAATTTGTAAAGATGTGTGTGTAGGGTGGTGTTCTCTAAATTTAATTTTTGCGGCATACCTGAGTGTTTGTTCAATTCTTCGGAGAGCTAATGGTGGAATTCCTGATTCGATTTGTAAAGAAGTAATGGGAGACGTGGTCATTGCACCGAGTGCTATGCGAATAAATTTATTTTGTAGGGTGTCCAAAAGTTTCAAAGCGGAGGTACTGCCACTTGCGTAAACTACGGAGCCATATTCTATGATGGGAAGAACCAAGGATTTGTATAATTGTAATAGCGTGTGACGATCGGATCCGAATGATGAAGACGTAATACAGCGAAATAAATTGAGTCTGTGAAAACATTTGGTCTGGATGTGTTTGACGTGCTGGTGCATGGAAAGCTTGCGATCGAAAATAACACCAAGAAATTTGAACGAATTTACAAAATGTATGTCAGTGTTTCCGAGGTGAAGTGGTGTTTCTGGATTTGGGCACGGAGTTGATTTGCTGAATATCATTGTGGCAGATTTTGGAGCTGAAAATTTGAAACTGTGTTTGATGGACCATTGGTGTATCCGGTCAAGTGCGTTTTGGAGTCTAAATAAGCAATGTGTTTCATTTTTATCTGTGCACCAAATTGCGCTGTCATCTGCAAAAAGGGAGTATGATATCTGAGGTGGCATGTCGGTGAAAATATCGTTAATGATGATGTTGAATAAGAGTTGTGATAAACAACTTCCCTGTGGTAATCCGTTTTTCATGATATGTAACTCGGAAATCGCTGACCTGCACCGGAGATGAAAATGACGGGAACCGGACAAAAATCCTATCAAATAATGAGCTGAATTTCCTTTGACGCCGAAGTGAAGAAGTTTGGAAATTAATGCCGGTTTGTATACCATATCATACGCTTTACTAATGTCTAAAAATACTGCAATGGTGTGTTCATGATTTTTTTATAACCAAGGCGTATGTCAGTTTCTAATCGAATGAGTTGATCTATTGTACTGTGGCCATGACGAAAGCCACATTGAATTGGAGATAACAGATGATTTGTTTCTTAGTACCAGGTCAGTCTTTTTACAATCATACGTTCTAAAAGTTTTCCTAGACAACTGGTGAGAGCGATGGGTCGGAAATTGTTGGGGTTGCTGTGGTTTTTGCCGGGTTTTGGAATAGGGATGATGAGGGCTTCCTTCCAGGTTTCGGGGAAAGTATGGCCAGACCATAATGCATTAAATGTTTGTAAGATGCAATGTTTTGTGTCGTTGGCTAAATGTCTGAAAAAGGAATAATGTAAATTGTCGGGACCTACAGAAGTATTACCGGCTGAGGAAATTACAGTATCTAGTTCTGAAACTTGAAATGGGATATTGTATGTTTCAGTGTTGTCCGAATCGAATTGTGCCAAATCGGTGTGAAATGTGTGTTGTGCATTTTGTAGAAATTCCGGTATGTAGTTGTTGTCAGAACTATTGTGAGCCATAGTGTCCGCTATTGTATTTACTATTGTTTATGGGTCTGTAATTGTGGTGTTTTGAATTTTGAGTGTCGGGAGTGATTTAAATGGAGTGCGTCCTGATAATCGGCGGATTAACTGCCAGATTTTGCTTGAAGGTGTTCGAGAGATGAGTTGCTGTAAATATAGTGACCATGAACGGCGACGAGCTTCGCGAATGATGCGGCGTGTCTTCGCACGTTCATAATTACGGCTGACTAAATTTTGTTGGTCGGGATGGCGTAAATATTTTATAAATGCTCTCTTTCTTGCGGCTATTGCTCGAGAAACTTTTATCGACCACCAGGGGACTGGTGTTCTTTTTGTGAAAGGTTTTGTTAGTGGAATAGCCATGCAAGCTGCTTCGAGAAGTGTTTTGGTAACTTGGTTGATGTTTTCGACGGGAGAAATGTTGGGGTTGTATTGAATATGTGAAAGTTCCTGAAAAGTTGTCCAATCGGCCTTATAAATTTTCCAGCGAGGGATAAAACTTGGTATCGTATCTGCCGCAGTTGAAAATGTGGGTGTTAATTTAATGGGGTAATGATCGCTGTCATGAATATCAGTGTCTATGTCCCAATCATAATCATTGGCCAGAGTCGGAGAGCATATTGATAAATCAATAGCTGTTTCTGTATTATGTCCAAGGTGAAAAAAGGTTGGTTCTCTTGCGTTCAGTAATACTAAATTATGTCGGTCTAAAATTTGTTCAATGATGCGACCACGAGTGTCTGTAAGTGTGTGTGCACTATCCCACGGTGGGCTATGGGCATTAAAATCGCCAAGTAATATGAAAGGATTCTTGAATTGTGTTATGAGGTTGTCTAATTGTATCAAAATGTTTGTGTTATCTGTTTGTGGCGGAATATAAATGGAACATACATCCATATTCCTGCTATGCAAACGTAAAGTACAAGCTACGGCTTGTAAAGGTGAATTCAGTGTAATTTGTGTATGTGTAAAATCATTGTTGATGTACAGTGCTGTACCGCCACTGCGATGTGGTCTCATCGTGACGGAACAGTGAGTAATTGGAAAGATTGAAGTTATATGTATCTGTAGGCAAAAACCATTTTTCTTGAAGTGCTATGAGAATAGGTGCGAGAATATTGAAAAAAAAGCTTTCATTTCGGCCCATTTTGATATCAAGCTACGACAATTCCATTGCAAAAAAGTAGACATCGGGAAGAGTTAATGTTTGTCAGCACCTTTCGGTGCATGTCGGGGCCAGGAGTGCAGTTCAGGTGGGTACGTGTGTTGAGTGCGGCCGGCGGTGGTTGGCTCGCTCGAGCCGTCCGGCCGACCGGTGACCTTGGCAGGATCACGCCGGCCGGCCACTGCCGCGGGGGACGCCCGCCGGCTGGGAGTTGGTCGGGTCACGTGGGCGCCGGCCGGCGCTGGGCCGGACCGGCGGCCCGCTGACGGGGAACGAGAATTTGCTCCCGCAGCGGAGTGACTGCGGGGCCTATTACTCCTCCCTGGAGTGGTCCGTTTATTTGGAGCCGGAGTGGTCTGAGTGTTGGGAGCCAGGGTGGTTTGTGTCGGTATGGTCAGTGGAGTAAGTTTTTTAGTGGAGCTAAACCGGGAATCATGTCTGTTTGCATCGAGGCAGAAGTAGTGTTGACGCGACGTGTGGGGGGAGCAACGGTGGCCGCCTGAGCATACGTTTTCGTTGACGGGGAGGTGGCTTCGACAGACCGTCGGGCCTGGGGTATGACACCCCGGTCGTGGCCTTCACAGCACAGACCTCCTTTTCTTTGCGCCAAACTGGGCAGAGGGGTGATGTGGTCAGGTGATCGGCGGTGTTGCAGTTGAGGCAGTGGGCAGGTTTGGAGCAGGTGGATTCGGGATGAGTTGTTTCGCCGCACTTAGGGCATCGGGCTGGTTGGCGACATGTTTTGCTGCCATGGCCGAAGCGCTGACAGTTAAAACAGCGGAGAGGATTAGGAATAAAGACACGGACTTGGAATCGTAGGTATCCGGCGAGTAGGGTCTTGGGAAGAGTGGTAGAATTGAAGGTAAGGACAAGGAGGCTCGTATCACGTTTCTGGCCATCTTTGAAGGATGTGATGCGGCGGACGTGGGTCACCCCCTCCGGCCTGAGCTCCGCTTGAATATCTTCCGCAGACATGAAGCGGAGCTCGGGCGCGAAGACGGTGCCCTTGGTGGATTTGCGGTTGGAGTGGAGTGAAATGGTAACGGATTTACCACAAAATGTGGTGGTGCGGAGGAGGGCTTTGGTTTGGGCTCGGGATTGGGTTTTAATGACCAAGGTTCTGTTCGCAGGGGCTTCAATGTCGGGATTGGCTAGGGAGCAGATGGCAAGGAGTTGTTTAGTCGGCCAGAAAACGTTGATACGGCGGAAGGAAACGGATTCCTCGACATGCTTGACTACAATGTAAGAGCCAGCACTGTCGAGGTAGGGTTCAATGGGCTGGATGGGTTCAGGTTGGGAGGGCGTGGTCTGGTTCGAGCGTGGGTCAGCGGCGTGGAGAGTGATGGTCTGGTCTGGATTGCGAGGCGCAAAGGGCTTCCATGGCGTCATCAAGGGGAACAGTTCGGCGCGGGTCATCAACGTTTAAATCAGTCGAGGGAGCATCCGTGGCCAAGTCCGTGTTCGCGCTACGGTCGCCAGGCGTTGTGAGTGGAGGAAAATCCGAGTCGGAGTCCGTTGACGAGCAGGGGTCAATGTCCTTTTTCGTTTTTCCCCATCGTGGGGAAAAAAAACCCTACCTAGTGTAACTTAAAGAACTAAGGACACAGAAACACAGGGAACAGAAATACGATGCGATAAAAACAAATCCACGCGGGGTGACGGGTGTCACCCCAAGAAATGAACGAAAAGAGCGACGGGTGTCGCCCCACGAAAATGAAAAATGTAGAACTGCGGCGACAGGCAGTCAATCTCGCCAAAACTGGCAGGGCGGAGTAAACAATTGCTCTGGTGGGGTATGAGCGTACGATATTGAATACTCCATGTATATTTCTTGCAGCCCAACTTGTAAATTTGTAGTCCTTGACAGTAAGGATTGCTGATACCTATAAGAGTAAATAAGAATGATGCGCAACAATTGTCGATGCAACGTGTGGGCCAAGAAATATTCGCGCCGAAGCTTAAAAAGAAGTCACCGGGACCCTGCAAAATCGTGTTTGGCCTCCCAAAAGTCGCACTGGGGCCTAACAAATCGCACCGAAACCTGAGATAAGTTTCGCCGGGGCACCACAAATCGCGCGAAAGGCCTCCAAAAATCGCATAATGCCCCCAAAACTTGCCCGCCCCGAAATAAAATCACGCCTGGGTCACAAAAACGAGCATGTGCCCAAAAATATCGTGCCGGGCACAACCAAACGAGTCTAGACCGAGGAAAATGACGCGAGGGCTAGAAAAGCGACCCAGGCTCCGAAAAATTCAGAGTGGTCCCAAGAAATCGTGCAGGTGTTCCCAAAAATTGCTCTGAGACCGAAAAATTGCTGTCGGGGCTTGAAAAGACGTGTAGTGTCACGAAAACACCGTGCCGTGGGCCCGGAAAATCGCGCTGGAACCAAAAGAAAAATCGTGACGGTGCCCAAAAATATCGCACCGGGAGACCGAAAAATAGAGCTGGAGCCACCAAATATCGCGCTGGGACTTCAAAATTTCCGTCCAGACCCAACAAATTCCGTAGATACCCGATAAAAAACATACCGGCTCTCCAAAAAATCGCGCCGGTGTGTCGAAAAAAAATCGATCCGGAGCACCAAAAAGCACGCCGGGACCACAAGAAGCGACACGGGTTCCGAGAAGTTCAGAAGAGGTTCCGAAAAATCTCGTCTCACCCAGAAAACTCGAGTCGAATCCCCAAAACATCGCAATCATCCCGGGATTTTTTTCCGAAGTCCGTATCTCGACCTAATATGATCTCTGGCCACCTCATTATCGGCCTTAAACAAATGTAAGGCATTCCTCAGGCTCTTCATGATCAGAGCTTCCTAACGGTCTTTGGAATTTCATCCCAGCTTTCGTAGATCGGAAGTGAGAAAACCGCCTCCTCCCCCGACCCGGCGAAGATGGATTTGCCGACCCGCCCGACAAAGGAACGCTATGCGGGCCAACAAAATATGACCCGATAATTGACGTACACAAACATACATTATCATTGTAAGGTTAGCACTTTTTTAAAGTAGCCTAAGTGGTGGATGTTCAGAAAATGTAGCACTTCTCCTTGGATATGAGCCACCCTTGAAGAGAAACGTTCTGCCAGCCCATGCACGGGTCGCAGAACTCCACTCCAAAATACTTTGGCTTCGACTATCAATCGAACTTCACATTCGATGAAACGTCTGAAGATGCCGGGAGGATGCCCGCTCGTGGTCCGGGTATGTACAGTCATATGCTCCGACTGGATCCCCGCCAACGCATATGCGTCTATATGTTTCCGCTTCGCCGATACCATCGCCACCTCGTGCTCGTTTAACACCTCGGTAAATGCTATTCTCACCTCCCATCACGGCCAGAGACCGCATCAACTTCCCTTCCTCAGAAAACTTCCCGGCGGCCAACTTTGACGCAGATAACTGAGAGTTACGGCGCCGGCAGTGGAGCCGCCCTGCTAACTGGACAGCGGCGGCCAATTTATTAACATTCTAAACACGCCGGACTTCAGAATAGCCAAAGTTGAAATGGACATGTTCGCCGGCGCGGTCCATATAGGAGTACGCGGCGAGAGCAATCCGTCTGCCGGCCACGCCTCTGAGGTGAGAAGTTTCGCAACCACCGCTCCAGCGCGCCGTGGTGCGGTCGGCCGCGGAGGTCAGGCGCTGTCGTTGTCTGGGTGACAGCGCCACACTGGGTGTAGCGCTGTCGTTGCCTGGGTGACAGCGCCACACTGGGTGTGGCGCTGTCGTTGTCTGGGTGACAGCGCCACACTGGGTGTGGCGCTGTCGTTGTCTGGGTGACAGCGCCACACTGGGTGTGACGCTGTCGTTGTCTGGGTGACAGCGCCACACTGGGTGTGACGCTGTCGTTGTCTGGGTGACAGCGCCACACTGGGTGTGGCGCTGTCGTTGCCTGGGTGACAGCGCCACACTGGGTGTGGCGCTGTCGTTGTCTGGGTGACAGCGCCACACTGGGTGTGGCGCTGTCGTTCGGGGTTTGTGCGCTCCTTCGAATCATCCCCAACAGGACAGACGTATGAACTTGTCCCTGGACCTGGACATGTGAAATTCCTGAAACATAGCGCCAAACCGTATAAATGAATACATATCAAAGAGCTAAAAGCAACATGAACGATGGAACGTAGTAGAACATTCCAATATAATACAAAATAACGATCCAATCACATTTTTTCCTGCGAATAAATGCAACAACAGTATAAACAATAGAACATAATAGAGCATACTAATATAACATAAGAGAACGATCCAAACACACATTTTTTAATGCGGATAAATGTAGCAACAGCATTACATAGAGCCATAGAGCAGGTATGCTCGATAAATGCTTTGAAGTGAACCGTCAGAGTCCGCGAATAAATCCGACTTGACATGCCGATTTTCTAATAAGCTGTGGAACTCCATGGGGAGTCGGTGAAACAGTGTCGACCTCACAGTGCCCACACGTTTCTCGTATTATTATATGCACTCACATTCTCAAGACTTCTCAGCAATATTTGCGAAGTTTCAGAGTTCTGTCATAACGCGATAAGAAGTGGAGAGCGAAGAAACCTGAAGGGGGATCATCAGAAGTCCCCTTAAATAATACGGTTAAGACAACGCATTCGTCAATGTAGTTTAATGCCTATCGTAGGTGCCGTTCGAAATTCTGAGGTGTCCCGCTAAAACCAGATGCATGCGTCTGACATGCTTTCAACACATGCAACACCACAGCACCACTTTCTAAGTGACTCACCATCACCGCCGGGCGATGGTGGCAATAAAGCCTGTTGCCACTGCGCAGCTCATGTTGACTCTCGCAGCGCGATGGAAGTCTTGAGAAAGGCTGTAATAATTCCTAAGTAATTGAAGTAATTGCTTTGAAGTTTATCATACCTTGCGACAATGAAGCGCACATTGTTTCAAGGAAGATATGTAGATCACGCCTCTTATTTCAAAGACCTCTGGCTTTATTAGTAGGACGGTGTCGAATCGGATATCCACGAAAGATATAATTATCGGCAATTGATATCACCTCTTGCACTGAAATCACCCATGATGGCTATGGTTAGGTGATTGCCAACCCAGCTAGCATGCCTGTATCGGTCATTTGCTTTTCCAAGGCAACCCCGGGCAATTGGGCTTAGATAACCTTCTTCGCATCAAGGGTCACACTGGGATAAATTTGTACACCAAAAACTAATTTGTTTTTATTGTTACACCTCGGACAAAGGAAATCGTGTTTTAAATCAGTCTTTAAAAGTTTTCAAAATTAGATCAACATATTGACCTCGTGCAACCCTTTACCTCTGGGTCGAAATGTTGGCAAGTTGCATATGGTTAGCATCTCAGCATTCTGAGAGGAATTACGGTATCAATTTGAAGTGGCTATCTGCTATTGTGTTTGTGCAGGCAACGGGAGCCCCCCCCCCAAAATATAGGGGCCACCACAAAGAAAAAAAAAAAAAAAAAAAAAAAACCAATCAAAAACCCAAAAAACCCCCCCAACAAACCCCCAGAGTGCTCCCGAGAAGAACAAAAAAAAAATGTAAATTTTGTAAATAAAACCCCAAAAAAAAGGATGAAGAAAATTTAGATTTTAATCAAAAATATAAATACGATTATTTCTATTTTTTTTTTTTTTTTTTTTTTTTTTTTTTTTTTAACTATTTCAGCCGCGGCCGCCCCCCGCCGGCCACCACCCCCCCCCCCCACCCCAACAGACGGGGCGCGTCCAATGTAATGGGCCCCAACGCCAAAGTCGCAGATTCATTGGAAGACATTGCCGGCAGAGTTCCGCCACCATAGAGTGAGGCCGAAGATTTGGCAAATTGTAGGACATACGCTATGGGCTGAAGGGAAAGATGCATCACAACCGAATTCCCACACCATTTGGCGTCAGAGCGTGCGCAGTATTGTGAAGGGCGAACTACTCCATCGTCCACCGCGGCGCCACGGACCAGGCGCACCGTGGCGCACAAGCAACTAAATTAAAAGCCATAAGAAAAGCAGGGTAGACATCTATAAGAGTGGAGGAAAGGGCTTATGTTATAACCAGAAATTAATCAATAAACAATTAAACACGAAAAGCTGTTTGCGAAAAATAAGCTTAAAGTGACCTGAAAGGTCACCCAGAAACGCCAAGCATCAATATTCGGTGTCGGTGGAGAAACCACGAAATCTGCAACCCACCGGTTCTTATTGCACGCCGCTAACGACATTTTCATCTTCGTTTGGAAATGCCATGCGATCGCAACCTGCTTCGCCCCTGAGCTGGCGAAGGTGGCCAAGTGTCGTGCGTGGGCGAGGCATAGCCTATGAAGCTAAAATCCAAGAAGGATTGTTTATTTTTAGATGTCTCTAAATCGTCTTGCCTCTCTGATAAAATGCAGACAGGAGCAAGGTTGGAAAATAGTCTGTTCCGGGATTTTTGGCATCCAGAACAGTATCCTCTTCCGAAAATGATCTTTTCATTTTTATCCGCTGGAAGTTGAATGCTGCTGTTTTACATTGAACTGCTTGGCGATAAATTGCTCAAGATTCGCTAGAAAGCGCAAGGTCGGACTCTGATGTCACAGATTGGAATAAAAATATCCTCTTCGTATTTTATTTCCAAAACATTTTTATCTGCACATCAGTGATACCAAAACACAAATCCAACTCTGTGCAGGGTGCCTGGCCACTCTATTTTTAATATTGGAGTTCAGTAATGGCCACTACTCCCCCACAAACATACTTTTCACATTTCTTTGGATGGAAATTGTATCAGATTATCCCTTCATGCACCCTCAGAAACAAGGTGCAAAACAGGACACCTTAGGATTTGGTGATGATACGTGTAGTGTGTGCATAGGCACTACATACTATGCAAGTAATCTATTAATTGGTGTAAGTACCCTGTTCATGTATTATGGTTGCCCTTTTCCTCGAGTGCCACCGAGTGAAAAAGTGAAAAGACATAAAATATGTTTTACCAATGATTCATTTTGAATGGGCTCGAATATCTCAAGCTTCAGGCGCCGGTCTGAGGAGGTGATATGATTTGACATTATCACAAGCTTTGATGCGTGTCATTAGCCACATGTACCTTATTATCATTATTATTATTATTATTATTATTATTGTTATTAGCATTATTCTTATTATTATTATTATTATCATCATTATTATTAGCATTATTATTATCATTATTATTATCATTATTATTATCATTATTATTATTATTAGTAGTAGTATTATTATTATTAGTATTATTATTATTTTGTATTATTGTTGTTGTTATTATTATTGTTATTATTATTATTATTATTATTGTTATTCATGTTGCTGTGGTTATTATACATTAGTATTAACACGCGCCCTGGAGGGCCTCTGAAATTACGCGCACGGAGGGGGCGGATTCCGCCCCCTAAGATCTCGGCTCCTAGTAAAGCTGGAGGAACAAAATTCGCAGGGTGGATGGGCACGGTAGTGAACTCTATTGTGTGCAATTTTCGTGACCTTAGGTCAATATCTTCAAGGTCAAATGAGGTCAGATTGGCAAAATTTTCCGGTTTTGCGTGGCTTGGCTTGTCATCGTTATGGATCCCTGTGATTGTGTTTAAATGCTCAAAAATGGGCATGAATGATGTCTTGGACATTACTAATGATGCAATGCAGATGCTAGACCCAACATTTAACCTCAGGTCACCTATATAGCACCACTTTATCAGGTCAGTTACCTGTTCCAGTTACCGGAACCGGCCGCCCGCCCGACTGCTCCGTCGGGCAGCTCGGAGCAATCGGCTTCGTGAAGAAGGGAGTGAAGTACATGAATAAAGTATGGAAATGCAATGACAAACAGTACAAATGACAACCAGTAGTGCATTTATGGCAACATTCCAGTTGATCAAGTTTGGTTCCATTAACCTGTCATGAACTTGACCTGACTTCACCTTGGTGACCTAACATGACCTTGAAACTATACAGCATATCAATATGCATCAAACAAGTCGCTAGTGTTGCCTAGAACACTTCCCTTTTGTCAGTATACTGGAAGCGCATCAGCGCCGATTTTGGTGGTCTGGCGCTAAAACATTTTCTGACTTTAGCGGCCCCTAACTTGAAAAATTTTCGGCCGATTTCAATTTTTCTTGCTTTAAACGACGTGTCGTTCATTTCTAGGCAGGTACACCGAAAATTGCGTATATCGACCGGTAAAATCTGCAGTTATTTGCGAAAAACCGGAGGGGTGGGCGGATTTCGCCCCCCTCCAGTGCGCGTGTTAATATATGTTAGTATTTACACGCATTATTATATAATTGCTACACAGCCACCTTTGCCCATTAGCCCATTACTTTAAGTCACATATTTCCTTTCAGATTCCTCATGAAAGGATATTTTCTAAGCGGAAGCAAATCAGTATTCAAGATTTTTACAGGCTGACATGTTTTTAGAACATTGTTCTTTCTTTCCTTCTTTTCGCTTTACATTGCACTGGCGCTTCAAACAAGCACTTGACAGCATTTCACTGCCAGTACGCAGGGTAATTGCATACTCAACGCAGCTGTATCAGTGTCTCGTTCTTTTTTTAGTATGTACGCAAATCTTTATGGAACCCATTTCTGCGTCATTCTGAGCCGGCATCGCTGCGTATGCGTAGTGCGCACTAAAATGTGTCCAATTCAAACCGGAGACCGGAGATCGGAAACCGGAGACCAAGTGCAATGTTTTCCACTGAACAAAACAAACCTGAAATAGAAATACATATTTTGAGCCGGTACATTATGGCAGCCTTTTTTCCGAGTCATGCATTAACGTTATTTGACTCCAGATGAGTATTTTAAGACTCGAACATTGAGTCTTTTCCACGGTGGAAAATGTCTTATGGAGGAGCCATTCTGACGCTGGGAGAGGTCATGATATTTTCAATTCTGGCGTCAGATGGAGCGTCAATATTGACACGCGGAAGGGTCAAGACGCATTAAGACACCTGATTTCAGCGTCAATGTCGGCTCTGGTGTCGACACCGGCAGGAGTCGTATAAGTTTTTTCTTGCACTGGCTGGCGTCGAATGACTCGAATAGTTGTATTTATACCGACAGTTGTAGTGTCAGGAACCAGATTAACTCCGGGAAATATCAGACAACTTAACACCGCGTCATTTGTGTTTTTATAGTTTTTATCTGCGCGGGGACCAATACGGATGAAAAGGAGTCGAGATCACCGCACGTGAACAAGGTGACGTCACAACTAAACAATTAATGTGGACGGCAAACGGAGGTAGGGATGCGCTGATGCTAAATATATCCCAGGGGCCGTGATGCTGGAGACTGTACACCGATCAAATGAAGAGGATGTCCCCAGTTGCTTCTCTGCACACCGTCGATGCCAAATCACATGCTAATTTTGTTACCGTGCAGAGGTACAGTACTACACTCTCTCCAATGAACTGCGCCAACGACCACCACCCAGATTCAACAAAGGCCTCGAGCGCTTACTGCACGATGCGCAAGATGAAGATGAAGAAGATGAAGGAGCCATGTCACGAGCAGGTCGGCTGGGCCTGGTATGCATGCTGCATGTCGTTAATTTAATTTCCTGTATTACTAACAGACATGTTGTAAACATGTAGTAGCCATCATTTCGGTGAAATTGTTTGAATACAGGCAAATGTAGGGCGGCGAGGTCGGGGCGGGGTCGGTGTGGACGGAGGGGGGATGGATGGGGGGAGGGGTTGGAAGGGGGGGGGGGAGTGGGAGGGGATCATAGGGGTTGGTAGGGGGGGGGGTTGGTAGGGGAGGGTTGGTAAGGGGGGTTAGTGGTTGGTATGCGTCTAGCAGGTTTGGTCTTGAGTGGTGTCTGAGTAGCAGTCGTCTTAGGTTGGAGTAGTCTTGGAGTCTTGTGTGGCCGTCTTGGAGTCTTGTGTGGTGTATTTGGTCTTCTGTCGTCTGATATGGTGGCGTTTGTGTGTGTGTTTAGTCTTGGAGTCTTGTGTGGTGTAGTGTTATGTAGTCTTGCTCTACTGCAGTGCGCCGTTGACGTCGAAGCGACCTTGAGACAGTTTCCGCCCCCCCGCCGCCGGCCGGCGGCCATGTTTGCTGCGCTCACGGGCGCCGGGCGGCTCCCCCGGCCCGCGCCGATCCCGCTTCCGGCGTGCCGCCGGCCCCCAACCGGGGCGGACCACAGCGAGCGGTGTGCCAATGTCCATGCGGTAGTATGTGCTGTCATCATGTGTCATATCATTATGTCTTCGTATAGTCATCTTGTCGGCGCCCCGTAACTCGTTATCCTAACACAAATTTATATTTTGCGAGGTCAAGTTTCTCTCTTCACCACTTCCATTCGTGAGTGACCTAGCTTGGTCGTGGCGCCAGGGATAGAGGAGCCGCGTGGTTGGAGAGACTTAGGAGGGGGGGGGCATAAGAGAAATGGGCGGACATTGGAGTTGGAAAGGCGTCCGTCACCGGCCCTCGTCCAGCTTCAGGGCCCCTTTAAGTTTTAAAGTCCCCCTTTGTTTCCCTCCATGTCCTCCACCAGCAATGCTCCCAAGGGTTACCGGACTGGCAAATTCAGGGTCTAGGTAATTATCCTGGGTCAAATTTTGACAACGATGGGTTTCTGACACATCGGCCCCCAAACAGCCCCCAATAGTCCTTAAGTACCCTTAGCTAGGTCATGTACACTCACATGCAATCCCATTCATTCCGAACGTTCGCTCCATTAATGACATATGTAAATGTTTGGCCCGCGATTTCCCTTCCAGTGTATGTGCGCATTCAGCAAGTCTTACTTTCTCAGACCGTTGCTTCGGGCTTTCTAGCCCAAAGTTAAATGTTAATTACCCGTGCTTAGGTCCACAACTGTGGCCGGCTGACGCAACACCGTTGGTTGGGTATGATAAGCTATTCCGTTAATGCCTTCAAGGCTCGATGACACTGGGCTGCGACATTCCGTTAGTTTCTGATGGTCTTATGCTGGGCTTGAGTAATAATGGCCGACATACCTACACTTTAAATGAGCCAACGCCTTGCCAGGACTTGTATGCTCTAACTTGCAATCGGCGGGCACCCCCACAGGTGGTCCTGGGCCACAAATCGGTCGGGATGGTCCCCTATCGTCTTTCTCACCTACCCTGCCCAGGGTCATGGTCGGGAGACCCTATAATCCCCTGCCTGTCCTATCCTTGGGGGCTTACAGAACGCCAAACTTCATCTCCCCTGTCTGTGCCGTAATCGAGAGGCCCAGGCCTACGGGAATAGCTGAGACGGGGAAGGAATACCAACCTGGCCGTTTTTGGCGGTTACCCAAACTGTGCGCACAGATTCATCCCGTCCCAAAATTGGATGCCGCTGCCTGCGAGCCTACCCATGGACCCCGTCGGGTCTGACCACCCTCGGGATGCCTTTCCGCGCTCTGTGATCACCAGGCCGGAGGGATTTACGGCTTAGAATTTCCCAAGTTATCCAACTGCCTTGTGAATATCCAGTCTTTCCGGCACGCTTTCCCAGGGGTTCAACCGACAGTTTTCGTCATTTCCCCGTCTTCTATCAGCCCTCCTCCGTCTCCTTCGAAGAGAAGAGGGCGGAGGCTCACGTTTGGGCCCATGGAAGTTATCGCCCGTGGAAGGGCGGCTCGCAGGCCGTCTCCTCGCTAATTGCGTAATTTGTCTCACGTTTTTCCGTCACAGACGGTAGTCAGGTTCGTCCTGTCCTGTCTTGCCGGCTAGCTTTACATTAAGTAACGGACGAACCCGGAATTAATTCCCTGCTAAATCCCTCATTCGCACCTAGTACGTTTGGCCACTTAATGGTCAGTGCACTGTTCGTTTCTCAACGACACCAACTGAAGGTTCCATTTAGACCTCCGAATGTTTACCCGGCCCGCAGCATTCAGGGTAATACATGCACTGACAGATACAAAGCCGGAGGACGAGCTTCCAGCGATTTCACGGTAACGTTATTTCCCCCATCGTGACTGCTTTGCAATATCTCATGGACATTCGAAGTGGTGAGAAGTTCTCATAGCCATACATATGGTGCAAAAATGTATGCCGCGAATGTACGACTTATTCATCTGGTAGCAGCACTTAAAGGGAGGTGGCGCGTCTCGGACCAAGCTAGGTCGACCAGGGTCAGCAACACTACAAGGTCAACTTTCAACTTTGTGTTCCCTTTAGCAACCGGTAATGTGCTGAGGGGCTCTGAGTCACCGTGACGCAATGCAATTGACAAAAGGGCGATACAAGGGAGCGTGGACGACCTTGTGTCGGGTCACGGGATTTGTTTGTTGTCATAGTTTGCTACTTGCTCGCTTAAGAGTCTCCGGCATATCTCGGCGTGACATAAAACGCACACATCGGACCACAGGGTCCTCTATAATTAACTTGAGTCTCAAGTCCATTCATTCCTTTCTAAGTGAAATGTTATCCCCGGTTCCATATATAATCAGCTCCTGGGATCAGTTGGTTGGTATTATTATCCGCACCATTTAAAGCAGATGGAAGTCTCGTAGACACGTGGTGCTATGGTTTAGTGACCCAGTGCCCGGGGAGAATTTACGAGTTTACCCTCAGCTAGCGGTTATTTGCCGCATCACTTCCCAAGGTCAGGGACCCTCGATTCGGCGCCTTCGACCGGGTGACATGTTGATTTGGGGAGCAGGTGTTTGGCGTGTGATTGGAGAGCGAGGTAGAGAGAGCGAGCGAGAGAGAGAGAGAGAGAGAGAGAGAGAGAGAGAGAGAGAGAGAGAGAGAGAGAGAGAGAGAGAGAGAGAGAGAAAGAGAGAGAGATGCTTCTATGTAGATGCTGGGACGATTCAGTCCCCTTCCCCTCCACAGTGACGTTCGATTAGTGCCTGGTTTGTTTCTGGACGAAAGCCCCTTCTCCCTGTCCCTGACCCAGGAAAGGTCGGATCAAATCGTGGAGTGTGCCCCCGCCCCTCCGATGATTTAGCTGCCTTGATCCGTGTTTGTTCTTCGTTCCAGCGAAATACTTTTCAGCGTGAAGGAAGAATGATAACCTGGCCCCTGTAATTCGCTTTTTCCATGCCCGTTTAAAGCTTACCCTTATGTGAATAATTGCCTGCACTGTCACGTTGCGCTGGTCTCTACGTCAGAGGTGTCCGGAAGTTTCGTGAGCATGGGAAGATGAATGTTCGTGACTCAAAGCTGAGGGAGTATGGAAGTGCTGTACGTCAATTAACGCCTGTTTGGCATTTCATTCTTGATAAATGCTTGGCTTGTGTAACATCCACTATTTTACGTTCAGTCAAGGATGACATCATGACTCTCATAAACCCGCCGGAACCGCACCCATTTGTCTGGTTGAATATGATGCAAATTACAATGTATATGCAGATAAACATACTGAAATGGCGGATCTCTGATAAACAAAATGTCCCTGTTGTGCGGTACTCCCGTTCACTACTGACTATTCGGGTTAACGGTTATGATCTGTTCCTCCACAAGGGTGAATGAACCCTTGGCCTGGGCGGCGCCGGCCAAGCTGTCTGTTTGATGGGAAAACAGGTGTTTCACGTTTGATTGGAGGGCGAGCGAGAGAGGGAGAGGGAGAAGGAGAGAGAGAGTTGGACAGAGAGAGAGAGAGAGAGAGAGAGAGAGAGAGAGAGAAGAGAGAGAGAGAGAGAGAGAGAGAGAGAGAGAGAGAGAGAGAGAGAGAGAGAGAGAGAGAGAGAGAGAGAGAGAGAGAGAGAGAGAGAGAGAGAGAGAGAGAGAGAAAGAGAGATTGACCGTAGTGAGCCAGAAGACCTGCCCTCCTCATTTACGGCTTCCCGGAACCACGTGGTTCCCCGTCACCTAAACTCTTATCAATAATGTGCGTGCGTGGTTATGCATTCATTTCCTACCATTCAAAGTATAAACATTCATGTATAGTATAAACATTCATGTATCATCCACACCAACCTTGGAACTATTCCCCATAAGAACCTTGTTCGCCACAATTCGCTCCTCCATTTTTCCCTTCCCGGGGCAAACAGCTACCCCCGCTGGCTGGGGCCATCACATATGCAAAACGACCGGTGACGGACGGGTCACATTTTTGGACAAAACAAGTGAGGGATACATTGCCACTCCTTGCTCTAGTTCACTCACATTTCGCGCTGTCAGCTTCGTTCTCGCTGTCTGGCAGGGGTGACCCAGTCGACCCGCACGCGAGCGAAATTCACAGTTCAACCCGTCATTGTCCACATTCACTGCACTTCACCAGGCATCGACTGTTCTCTATGGCAGAGTGCTTCCGATCATCTTGGGTGGTCTGCCCACGACGACTGCTTTGGGTGGTCTGTTCCCGGCAGCGCTCTTGGGTGGTCCGTCTCCGGCGGCTGCCTCGGGTGGTGTGTCTGCGACGACTGCCTTGGGTGGTGTGTCCCGACTCCCCCGGGGTGGCGCTTATAAATGGCCCGCCCCTGGGAGCAGCCGGCCCCAGATATCAGGCAACGCACGCCATCTCTTTGTGCCCCGTGGCCTGGCTGGTGGCTGATGGTGCCGGCTGGTGACGCTGGTGACTGGTGACTGGTGACTGCCGGCCGCTGATTGGCGGTTTGCGGTTTCCGGCTGTCCAGAGCGGTGGCGGTTTCTAGGCTACTGGATCAGGCTGATACCCCGTGGCTGGGTGGAAGTCATTGCTTGTTTTGGGGCACCGGCACGAAGTGGCTGCCTGTTGACACTAAGGTGTTGGCGTTTCCGGTCGCGGCGCCTGGATGTCTCGCGGTCGGGCCGCCGCATGGCGACCGCGTGAAACGCCGTGTTGACAATGTAAGCCGTCTTACACTAACATATCTGATCTTATGTTGTGCTGGGGTCACGCCGGTCGCACAATACGCGGGCAGTGTACACACTCCGGCAGTGCTCCTTGCTGTGAGCGCGCCCAATCGGCTTGGCGGCACAGCCTAACCGCCGACCGGTGACCGCGTGGCCGGAGCCGGTCCACCTCCGCGGTGTCCGCTGCCCGCCGCCTAGCGCCGCGGGCGCTAGGTGCCGTCCTGTGACCAGCCCCGGCCCTGACTCGTGATTGGCTGCTACCCGGTGGGTACCAGCCCAAATGCTAATTGCCGATTGGTCGCTAGGTTCTAGTGTACGCCGCTCGAGGGTATTTGGTGTGTGGTGTCCAGAGAGTGGGGGCTCTCAGTGTGCTCAGGGATTCGTGAGCAATATACCTCAGTGCGTGACATCGCCTCTCAACCGACCAGACGGACGACGGCACAACACTCCTCTTGTCACATTTATTATCAGGGCCCGCTCAATGCCAAGAAGAGCAAACTAAGATGCAAGCAAGCGCAAAATATATGCACTACAGCAATCTTCGACGGCTCAGACTTTCTGTGCAACATCATGGCGACTGGACCAACGTACCGAATATGTATTAATTATTTGAGTTTAATCATACATCAAATCTTATATAAAACATCCTCTTTGTAGACTAGATCTCAGGAAGTAGTACGTAATGCCAATACATTGAGGACCATGGTTTACTGCACCCACTGTTAAGGGTCCAAGCAGTACAACATACTGGATATTGTTGCTTAGAATTTCAGGAATTCATAAATATCACGTTAAGCAGTTGCGTAGCCATAGCTTAAGCAGTCGACCCGATCAATTGAAACAATTGCAAAATCGAACTAAAGGACATTAGACAGCGATCGAGAGATGTTGATCAAAACTTGCACGGCCATAATCAGCTCATGCTCAACTTTCGAACGGTAATTGTCTCATCTTATGAGCACTCCGAGCGGTTCTGACGAACAATGTGCAGATGAGAAGGAAGTCCTGCGGCATGTTTTACACCTTCGGCATGCATGAGGCCTTCGGATCCAATGCTCTGAGGGGCAACGTAAACAAACATGGACAGATTTAAAGGAGCCGTGATGCCTCAAGGACAACAAAGGTGACGGCTCTTCACTCTGATGCTGTGCCGTTCATAACGATTATCTGCCACGCATGTCGGTTTGATGCATTTGCGCATGATCGCCAGTGGACACACGCTTCTATTCGCAATGGACTTGCGTACGTCATGGGTTGAGTATATTCATTCTGATACGCCTTATGCCGCTATGTGCTGAAATTGCTATTGGCCCAGGAGTCATTATAGGTGTTCAGCTGGGCTTATTAATGTTAATGAACCTACCGTGGCGTAGGAGGGGGGGGGGTGATCTCCAATCTATGTATGTGATTTTGCATTTGGCTTTGTGAATTTGTCTCCCGGGAACCGCCACCGATCATAAGCACTTCAATTGATGAAACGCACGCACCGACGTACAAAACACATTCCTTACCAAACGTATAACCACCGCAACGTTTATTCAGTGTTGCTTCCATTTTGCATCCAGCCTTTTATAAACTTTCGCTCGGGTCAATAGAGATGCAGATGTTAGTAACTGCACAGCGTGCAGGCATTGCCTGCTACTGCGGAGCAATATGCATCTCTTTGCACTGTCTCTCGCCCTCTGAGCCAATTGGCGACGGGCTCACTCGAAATAATTTTGATAGACATGATGCTGATAGACAAATACACAATGTCTGCATCCCGAGAGATTGCAAGCACCTTATTCGTATTACAAAAGCTGCCAGCATTCTTATCTCAGCTGCAAAACACCCAGAAGACGAGGTGCAATGAAAAACAGAGTTGAACAACATGTGGAGACCTCCAATGCATTCTCATAAATTGTGGTCTTACTCGAGATCAACTTCCCGCCGTGCTATCTTTCTGAAGATACATGTCTTCACCTCATAATCGAAAAAAATAGGCACTTTTGTCCCAGCAAAAACAAGAATGTCATCATTTTGACAATGAAATATCCACCAAATTGTTACGTAGCTGCTGCAGAAAAAAATGCATTGCCATCAATACGCCTGTCGCATGTCAATCATCATGTGAATTTCACGAGAAGCGCTAACCGATTTACAGCAAATTGTAGCGCTGTATGTCTCCAGGCTTGCAGCGTTGGTCCGCGTCGACCGCAGCCATTTCCCCGCATCCTGATCGTGAGCTGTGGTGTGCTGGGCGGCAGATGGAGGCCGGTCGAATTAGCAGCCTGTGCGTGGTGTGTGAAATAGTCATGTATATTTGATCATTTTGTAGATGTATGGACGTGGTTTATATTTTGTGCACGGTTTGATGTCGGTAGTTCAAATTTGCATGTCTGATTTGTGCCGAGGATTGGTCATTCATTAGCATAGGTCGGTACCAAGGAGCTGGCGTCTCAGTCTCATCACCTGACAATCTAACTGGACAATGAATATTGCTAATCCTCGCCGCAACCTCCTGATCATTGCTACCCATGAGCTTCAATCAAAGCCTACTGATAAATGCTACCGAGCAGTACCAAGCCGCGTCAGGAATGACGATTGTAGGCACCCGGCAACACTTGATAAATGCTACCGAGCAGTACCAAGCCGCGTCAGGAATGACGATTGTAGGCACCCGGCAACACTTGATAAATGCTACCGAGCAGTACCAAGCCGCGTCAGGAATGACGATTGTAGGCACCCGGCAACACTTGATCGCTGTTCGGACGCAAACGGTCTCAAGCCATACAATGTATTGTCCTCGTGTAAACTTCCTTGCTGATTCCACACACGTTTTCTCGGTGAGACGCACTCTAGACTTTCCGACGCGTGCTGCCCAGCAGCTGAGATGGATTGCTAGATGGTGGAATGCTAGTCTGTAGATAACTAATCAAAGTCTGCACTCCGGGTGTATTCCAATGGTACATATATGTAGTTGCACGAAAATTGATATGACGGGATGCTTCCTGATGGATCGGCTACTGTCTTCCCGAAAATGTTTTCCATTGACTGAATCTACGAAAAGAATATAAATCACGTGGAGGGTCTCGTGCAAGAAGGGAGAAAGACGTTCGAAGGAATGATGTTATCAACTAAAAGAATAACTAGAACGTGATGGTTTTTTAATCTATTGAGAAATTAGAACATTCTCCGCCATACTGGAATATACGGCAAAATGTCAAGGACATTGCTGTTTTTCCAGTAAAGGATTCTTACACAAGAGCATCCGAAGTGATATATGACACCCAGAGTAGTAAATAAACATGTCCTTGAATTTGGATACAGCTAATAAGCAACAAAAGAACCACAATCCATCTCATTTGGTTTTCATTGCGGCCGGGGACGGCGAGTCGGGGATGTGGTTATTACCTACACCATCTACCCGAATAAGAACACCTCAGCGTAACATAACCCACTAACGTTGCGTCGAACGATCAGGGAGCAAGTAATGGCGTAGTGTGTTTCCATCTCTTTGTATTTCCATCATCTTCGTCATTTGTTGAATAATTGATGTTTCCTGCAAACGATGACAAGAACGTGGGTTCGGAAAAACAAATCTCATGTATTTTACTCGATCCAACGAGTGACGTCATTGATGCGTTCCGGGTTCATCGTTGGACTGGTTTTCTCGATAAAGATGTATACCATGTCAATTGCCATCCACACACACACACACACACACACACACACACACACACACACACACACACACACACACACACACACACATTTATATATATTATATATATATATATATATATATATATATATATATATATATATATATATATATATATATATATATATATATATATATATATATATATATATATATATATATATATATATATATATATATATATATATATATATATATATATATATATATATATATATATATATATATATATATATATATATATATATATATATATATATATATATATAATTATGTATATAAATATATATATATATATATATATATATATATATATACATATAAATGTATATATATATATATATATGTATATTTCTAGTTGTATTTGTTATATATATATATTTCCGATAGAGATTCAAGCATATTTCCAGACGTTTCGTCTATTTTGTCATCATCAAGGAAACAGGATATAGACAGAGAGTGGAAACATTTTAAAGCATTTCTAAAAATCATTATTACATTAGCTTCTTTTACCTCCGACCAAAAACCTTCTCAAAATATCACGAAGCCGTTGACACAATGCATTTTAGTTACATGGATCAATATGTGACATATGGGGTAATAGCTCGAGATAACAAATACAAATATAAATAAGACCATAGCCTTTTTAGCCAGGGTCAATATATCGAACATAGATTGCCATTTGAATGAGCGAAGTAGACCTGTCACGGCCTGCAAAAGATATAGATGAGATGCAAAACAATCGGTGATTCATGCTATGTAAAGTGTCCTTGTGATATCGTGGTGAAACCAATCACAATAATATAACTCCAGATACGTACCTACCTCAGATGGATCGTATTTCTGATGGCTGTGGCGAGAGTAGTCATTTTTCACACAAATGACTTTGCAGATTTCAGAGCAGTATCATCATTATTGCGGCCTTGTCGAATTAAAAAACTTATTTCATCTTGCAGAGCGGGCTCTAACGAATTCTCTCGTTGCCAGAGATCAAACTTAGCCGGCCACATTGGGGCTGCATAATGAAATTCGTTGTTGACATTGGTGTAAACGAGCGGTGTTCGCTCGCTTCCCTGCACCATCAGGCAGAAAGAACTTCGTTACTCTGGGAGGAGATGGAATATTGCAGTGAAGCAGGGCCTGGAATTCCATACCGCGACCTGTCGCCCAGCCGCGTGGGTGGCCATCCCACATGTGTGATGTGGTGTACGTGACGTCACGTAACCTCAGCATCGTGCGTGATGTGACATCACTTGTGTAGCGACGTGGTGGTGTGAAGTACGTGATGTCACGCAACCTCAACATCGTGAGTGATGTGACATTACTAGTTCATTGAAGTGGTGATGTGAAGTACGTGATGCCACTCAACCTCGGCATCGTGAATGATGTGATATCACTAGTATAGCGACGTGGTGATGTGAAGTACGTGATGTCACGCAACCTCTGCATCGTGAGTGATGTGACACTGCTAGTGTAGCGACGTGGTGATGTGAAGTACGTGATGTCACGCAACCTCAACATCGTGAGTGAGTGCTAACCATCCCTCGTGTGTGATGTGAGATACGTGATGTCGCGCAACCTCAGCATCGTGAGTGATGTGACTTCACTAGTGTAACGGCGTTGTAATGTTCAGTACGTGATGACAGGCAACGTCAGCATCGTGAGTGATGTGGCATCACTAGTGTAGCGACGGGTGTGATGTGAAGTACATAACGTCATGAAACATCGGCGTTGTCAGTGATGTGACTTCACCAATTTAGCGAAGTGGTGATGTAAAGTGCGTGATGTCACGCAACCTTAGCATCCTTAGTGATGTGACATCACTAGTGAAGTTGCCTGTTAATGTGACCATCACCAGTGTATGTCATTTACACTCACCGGTATGTGTGATGTGATTATGAGTGGTGTATGTGATGTGGCCTTTGCTGGTATATGTAGCAAGCCCTTCACCATGGTGTAGGTGATTGACACTAGGCGTTGCATGTGATGTGACCCTCAGCTGTGTGTGTGACGTGATCCTCAGCTGTGCATGCGACGTGGTTCTCAGCTTTGCATGTGACGTGACTCTCAGCTGTGTATGTGATATGACCCTCAGCTGTGTATGTGACGTGGCCCTCAGCTGTGTGTGTGACGTGACCCCCAACTGTATGTGTGACGTGACCCTCAGCTATATGTGTGTGACGTGATCCTCAGCTGTGTATGTGATGTGACCCTCAGCTGTATGTGACGTGACCCTCAGCTGTATGTGTGTGACGTGACCCTCAGCTGTGTATGTGACGTGGCCCTTAGCTGTGTGTGTACGTGACCCCCAACTGTATGTGTGACGTGACCCTCAGCTATATGTGTGTGACGTGATCCTCAGCTGTGTATGTGATGTGACCCTCAGCTGTGTATGTGATGTGACCCTCAGCTGTATGTGACGTGACCCTCAGCTGTGTGTGTGACGTGACCCTCAGCTGTATGTGTGACGTAATCATCAGCTGTGTATGTGATGCGACCCTCAGCTGTGTATGTGATGTGACCCTCAGCTGTGTATGTGATGTGACCCTCAGCTGTGTATGTGACGTGACCCTCAGCTGTGTATGTGATGCGACCCTCAGCTGTGTATGTGACGTGACCCTCAGCTGTGTATGTGATGTGACCCTCAGCTGTGCATGTGACGTGACCCTCACCTGTGTATGTGATGTGACCCTCAGCTGTGTATGTGATGTTACCCTCAGCTGTATATGTGATGTGACCCTCAGCTGTGTGTGTGTGTGACGTTACCCTCAGCTGTATGTGTGTGACGTGACACTCAGCTGTGTATGTGACGTGACCCTCAGCTGTGCATGTGATGTGACCCTCAGCTGTGCATGTGACGTGACCCTCAGCTGTGTATGTGATGTGACCCTCAGCTGTGCATGTGATGTGACACTCAGCTTTGTATGTGATGTGACACTCAGCTTTGTATGTGATGTGACCCTCAGCTGTGTGTGTGTGACGTGACCCTCAGCTGTGTATGTGATGTGACCCTCAGCTGTGTATGTGACGTGACCCTCAGCTGTGTGTGTGACGTGACACTCAGCTGTGTATGTGATGTGACACTCAGCCGTGTATGTGATGTGACCCTCAGCTGTGTATGTGACGTGACCCTCAGCTGTGTGTGTGACGTGACACTCAGCTGTGTATGTGATGTGACCTTTGCCACGTGATGAACATAACACACATGAGGTATGGATGACCAAGTGTAGTAAAACAAAATGTGTTTGCTGATCTCTCCAGAGCGCAGGAGCTGCGGATTAGGTAGCGGCCTGGAGGGGAGGGCGGCCAGGAGAAATCATCAAGGCCTTGGAGATGCAAAACCGTCCTGTGGCTCTTATTAAGCCTTAATACTTTAACATACTTTATGACTTTTCCACTCAACTTCAACTCAGTTTTCCCTGGAACTCAGTGGCTGTATGCACAGGTGCTACGTCTTTCCCAGGGACAGAGCCATTTTTAAGGGGTGCACTGAAACTCTCTGGCCCCAATGTTTGCCTGAGCTTATTGGGATGGATACAAAACGAATGGACGCAGCCTCGAAATCGTGGATGTATTTTTGTGAATTTGTAAAAGCTATTCAACGTTGCTAAATAATATAGATATATACATATATATATATATATATATATATATATATATATATATATATATATATATATATAAAAAAAAAAAAAAAAATATATATATATATATATATATATATATATATATATATATATATATTTTTTTTATTTATTAATTTATGTGTATATTTAATGTGGCTGATAAATCTGAACAACATGCAGCATATGATGCAGAATGTCAGTATTCAATGAAAGCGGCCAGAACATGAAATCTGACATAGTCTGGACCGCAGTTATCTGGACTATGTATCTGGGATCTGATATAGTATGGATCTCAGTTATCTGGACTATGTGTCTGGGATCTGACGTAGTCTGGATCACAGTTATCTGAACTATGTGTCTGAGATCTGGCCTACAGACCGCATTGAGTGAGTCTCAAAGCGACTCTGTTTCGTGTTTGACGTTTCACCCATTGGGCATCTTCGGCGAGGTCCTGGAGGATAGAGGACGCAGAGAGGAGCTTCAGTGCACTCCGCAGTCTCAACACGTGGCTGATGAACACCATTGCACAGAAGCGCCTGAACAGTGTGGCAGCGCTCCACGTGCGTCATGAAAGGGTGAGACGAGATAATCCCAGGGATGTGGCAGCGCTCCACGTGCGTCACGAAATGGTGAGACGAGAGAACCCCAGGGATGTGGTAGCTCTCCACGTGCGTCACGAAAGGGTGAGACGAGATAATCCCAGGAATGTGGCAGCGCTCCACGTGCGTCATGAAAGGGCGAGACGAGAGACCCCCAGGAATGTGGCAGCTCCTCGCGGCGTTATGAAAGGGTGAGGCGAGAGAATCCCAGTGATGTGGTAGCGCTCCACGCGCGTCACGAAAGGGTGAGACGAGATAATCCCAGGAATGTGGCAGCGCTCCACGTGCGTCACGAAAGGGTGAGACGAGATAATCCCAGGGATGTGGTAGCGCTCCACGCGCGTCATGAAAGGGTGAGACGAGAGAACCCCAGGAATGTGGTAGCGCTCCACGTGCGTCACGAAAGGGTGAGACGAGATAACCGCAGGGATGTGGTAGCGCTCCACGCGCGTCATGAAAGGGTGAGACGGGAGAACCCCAGGAATGTGGTAGCGCTCCACGTCCGTCACGAAAAGGTGAGACGAGATAATCCCAGGGATGTGGCAGCGCTCCACGTGCGTCACGAAAGGGTGAGACGAGATAACCCCATGAATGTGGTAGCGCTCCACGTGCGTCACGAAAGGGTGAGACGAGATAATCCCAGGGATGTGGTAGCGCTCCACGTGCGTCACGAAAGGGTGAGACGAGATAATCCCAGGAATGTGGCAGCTCCCCGCGGCGTTATGAAAGGGTGAGACGAGAGAATCCCAGTCATGTGGCAGCGCTCCACGCGCGTCACGAAAGGGTGAGACGAGATAATCCCAGGAATGTGGCAGCGCTCCACGTGCGTCATGAAATGGTGAGACGAGAGAACCCCCAGGGATGTGGTAGCGCTCCACGTAGGCAATGAAAGGGTGAGACGAGTGGATCCCAGGTATGTGGTAGCGCTCCACGTAGGTAATGAAAGGGTGAGACGAGTGGATCCCAGGTATGTGGCGAGTTTTTCCTGCTGTTTTTCAATTTTATTTTTGGCACGTTTCACCGCAGTATTCCATGTGAAGTGCTCGCATTCCTCATTCAAGGAACTGGTTCCATGGCGGAGCTTGCGATCAAGGGGCTGTCATGCTACGTGACCTGCATGACCCGGGGCTGGTCGGCCGGCCGGCCCATTTAATGTTTTATGAGATGCCACGTTGAACGGTTATATGGCATGGCATCAACTGATTGTGAAACCTGCGGAAAGGAAGATCTGTAATGCACCGTGCCATCTTAGCTTTTCACGACAATTTGGCGTGGTATATTTTTAGATGTGCAGGTTAGTATGTCCAAGCACCAATTACGTACACAATTTGCCGTGATCACTATCACGCATTTTCGGTTTTGCGCTATGCGCAGCGAAACACGTCGGGATGCAGCAGAACGCAGCCGTCTACTCTGGTTAAACACGTCGGGATGCAGCAGAACGCAGCCGTCTACTCTGGTTAAACACGTCGGGATGCAGCAGAACGCAGCCGTCTACTCTGGTTAAGGATTTGTGCAACGGCGATCGTGGAGGATATTCCATGTGTGTGGGAAACAGCACAATTGAGTAACTTCTATTTGTGAGTGCATATTTTGGGACCAAGGCCATAGGTGTTCTGATTTGTAAAATTTTCCAGCGTGTTCTGCCCCCTCCCTGAAGCAATTACCCGGATATGGGCAATTGTGTATATGTTTGTTTGTTATATGTTTTGAACTTCGGACCAATTGTTTTCCATTTCGTCACGTATTCCCTAAAATGTGTTCCGTCCCAGCTTCGCCAACCCAGATGGAAAGAGAGGGGAGCGAGCCTAGGTCTTGAGAAAGTTGGACAGGCTTAATGCATGGAGGAAATTGGAAGCCGAGATTTCGGTTCGGTGTGGGGTAACGGGGGTCGCCTATAGAATCCTAGGTTAAAGTGTTCAGGGTATTTGAAATCAGTGTGTGAAGTTGAACAAATATACCACAGAACCAAACAGCAATCACGGCACTACAATTGTGTCAGCATGTGTTGGAACTGTTCCACTTAACACGCATACCATTCAGCTGACAGCTGAAGGCCAGTCAGCTGAGCCGCCGTTAGGCTCCCGTGTTATATCGCTGCGCGTCACGTTAAGGCGTCGCCCAGTGAGGTCACCGCTGTGTTTATCACAGGAGCACAATATCGGTAAAGGCGCAACCAATGTCGGCTGAATTGGACCGGCGTTCAATGCTCCTGTGTGGAAATTATCGGCCGTATCTCACACATCAGGCTCCTCCATCGAGCATGGTGCACGTATCTCGCACATCAGGCTCCTCTATCGAATATGGTGCACGTATCTCGCACATCAGGCTCCTCTATTGAATATGGTGCATGTGGTTCGCACATCAGGCTCCTCTATCGAATATGGTGCATGTGGCTCGCACATCAGGCTCCTCTATCGAATATGGTGCATGTAGCTCGCACGTCAGGCTCCTCTATCGAATATGGTGCACGTATCTCGCACATCAGGCTCCTCTATCGAATATGGTGCATGTGGTTCGCACATCAGGCTCCTCTATCGAATATGGTGCATGTGGCTCGCACATCAGGCTCCTCTATCGAATATGGTGCATGTGGTTCGCACATCAGGCTCCTCTATCGAATATGGTGCACGTATCTCGCACATCAGGCTCCTCTATTGAATATGGTGCATGTGGTTCGCACATCAGGCTCCTCTATCGAATATGGTGCATGTAGCTCGCACGTCAGGCTCCTCTATTGAATATGGTGCATGTGGCTCGCACATCAGGCTCCTCTATCGAATATGGTGCATGTGGCTCGCACGTGAGGCTCCTCTATCGAATATGGTACATGTGGCTCGCACATCAGGCTCCTCTATCGAATATGGTGCATGTAGCTCGCACGTCAGGCTCCTCTATTGAATATGGTGCATGTGGCTCGCACATCAGGCTCCTCTATCGAATATGGTGCATGTGTCTCGCACGTCAGGCTCCTCTATTGAATATGGTGCATGTAGCTCGCACGTCAGGCTCCTCTATCGAATATGGTCATGTAGCTCGCACGTCAGGCTCGTCTATCGAATATGGTGCATGTAGCTCGCACGTCAGGCTCCTCTATCGAATATGGTGCATGTGTCTCGCACGTCAGGCTCCTCTATCGAATATGGTGTATATGTAGGTCGCACGTCAGGCTCCTATGTCGAATATGGTGCATGTAGCTCGCACGTCAGGCTCCTATGTCGAATACGGTGCATGTATCTTGCACATCAGGCTCCTCTATCGAATATGGTGCATGTATCTCGCACTGAGTGCACGGTGTCGAATGGCTGACTTCGGTTGTAGCTTTTCTAAGTGCCTGTGACTTCGCCAAAATTCGCCGCAACAAGCTTGTTCCCACGGACTGTCAGGAGGGCCAAGCTCCGGTCTGCTCGCCAATGTTCCACCGGCTATGGCTCCTATCCTGTGTTTACCACGGACTGTCAGGAGGGCGTCTCTTGATATGCTTTCAGGCAAAAATGCATACACGAGAACACTTGTCACCACTCGCTTTTCGTCTTCTTACTACTGAAGTGTTCCTCTCTTTTTCCTTCTTGCTCTTCCTGCTACCGGTCACAGTTCGGATTATGTAGCACTGGTGTGAAGCTTGCCACTTTCGCATTCAGTTTTATATGTCAACAACATCGTCATGCTAAAACAGAGTCAAATATAAATACCGTGCACCCCATATTTGGCGTGCCAGGCTTACATAAAAACGAGCGCCAAATGATGAAATGAGCGTACCACAATGGACGAACAAACTGTATTTTGGAAAACTTAATGTCAGGGCTACGGAGTCACATGGAAGGTGGCCATGGAATGGGGTGTCATGGCATCGCAGGGTAGGAAGCGATGCACTCACAATCAGTCTCAGTCTCACCAAGTGCAAAATTATTTCCTTCACGTATGAAATTAACCTGTAGAAGTTCAATTTAGGGCTATGGAGAAGCAGTGGTTTAGTGCCGAGCACGTAGCAAGTTGGAGCATCAGTGAAGACGTCGACGATGGTTCTATGAATAGCGGAATCGCCACAATTTTTGGATACGGGGTAGGCGGGGGGGGGGGAGGGGTTAGAGGGTTCTTACGTGCATTGCTTCCATGAAATGTCATACGCAATATGTTAAATACCACTAGGTATTTGAGAAGGCACCTTCTCATCCCTGGTTTGGTGACGGCCCTGGCTCTGGACTTTGATTAAATAAATAACATTGATATATACCAATAAATACCACGCACACCGGATGTGATATCGGACCGACTTTCAAACTGTTATGGTGCGCCGGATATGACTCTGCTACCATATCGCCCTCCACACAGAATCCACAACCACAACAAAAACCTTGCGACCTTGAACCGTAGCCTCGAGCTATTGCCTGTCGCCCATCTTATCGCTGAGGCTTGTAAGCAAGCTTTCAGCGGAAATTAGCTCTCTCCTCTCAGAAGATTCTTCTGGGAAACTAAGCTATTTTGTTGTCAACTAAGTCATTCTAGGATAAGACCAGATAAATCATATAAACTATGTGAAACATGGAGAAGCAACTAGTTTTAATCGTTTGGGAGAGTGCAGTAATAATGTTCTGGAATAACTTTCCGGTATCAATCGAATTAGATCTTACATTCCTAATCCGCGCTTACCGGATATGGCGACCATAAAAATTAACCAATGTCCGATCCGGCCCACTGGTAAATTGCGGTGCCAATATTGCGTTGTTTGAGTACTGCGCGCATGTCGGGAGTGCCAGACAGCGGCGCAGCCAGGATTACTTTTTCGGGGACACCGCAGGGGTGAACCCTCCCCTGGGGTGCCCCTTCATTCCATCGGATTTCCCCCAACCTAGTTGCTTTGACACTTATACCTATCATATATTGTGCGTTGGTTGAGCCCCCCCCCCCCCTGTAGACTTCAGGAATACCACTACAACTGCTGGGGTGCCCATTTATAGACTGCAGGGTTGACCCTACGACGGTTGAAGTGCCCCTAAAATCGTACTTCATGACTCCATAGTGTAATAACTCCTAAAATATCGTGGGCAAGTGCCCTGGCCGTGCCATTTCTCCGGTGATCGCGAAAGACGTCTTAGGAAG
This sequence comes from Ashinkailepas kermadecensis, assembly GCA_034440615.1. Lineage (NCBI taxonomy): Eukaryota > Metazoa > Arthropoda > Thecostraca > Neolepadidae > Ashinkailepas > Ashinkailepas kermadecensis. The sequence continues at coordinate 26,138 of JAOTOM010001499.1, read as the reverse complement.
GGGATGGCTTTATGCTCCTTCACGGGCGAAAATTAAATGAGGCCCTTGGGCTATTTTCCGACTGGGATTATGAATTCAGGCACGCCGCGTTGCGGGCGGATATTCCGCGCCGGCGGGAAATCTGGGCGGCGGAGAGTCCCCGGAGCGGCATCCTGCCGAGACTGCCTGAGGCTTGCCAACGGGTGGCGACAGTTGTCTTGTCCACCGGCAGCGTGTGACGCGGCTGTAGATGTTCGGCGGTCGGATATCCGTGGGACGGGTGGCGGCAGTTGTCTTGTCCACCGGCAGCGTGTGACGCGGCTGTAGATGTTCGGCGGTCGGATATCCGTGGGACGGGTGGCGGCAGTTGTCCTGTCCACCGGCAGCGTGTGACGCAGCTGTAGATGTTCGGCGGTCGGATATCCGTGGGACGGGTGGCGACAGTTGTCTTGTCCACCGGCAGCGTGTGACGCAGCTGCAGATGTTCGGCGGTCGGATATCCGTGGGACGGGTGGCGACAGTTGTCCTATCCACCGGCAGCGTGTGACGCAGCTGCAGATGTTCGGCGGTCGGATATCCGTGGGACGGGTGGCGGCAGTTGTCCTGTCCACCGGCAGCGTGTGACGCGGCTGTAGATGTTCGGCGGTCGGATATCCGTGGGACGGGTGGCGACAGTTGTCTTGTCCACCGGCAGCGTGTGACGCAGCTGCAGATGTTCGGCGGTCGGATATCCGTGGGACGGGTGGCGGCAGTTGTCTTGTCCACCGGCAGCGTGTGACGCAGCTGCAGATGTTCGGCGGTCGGATATCCGTGGGACGGGTGGCGACAGTTGTCCTGTCCACCGGCAGCGTGTGACGCGGCTGTAGATGTTCGGCGGTCGGATATCCGTGGGACGGGTGGCGACAGTTGTCCTGTCCACCGGCAGCGTGTGACGCAGCTGCAGATGTTCGGCGGTCGGATATCCGTGGGACGGGTGGCGGCAGTTGTCCTGTCCACCGGCAGCGTGTGACGCAGCTGTAGATGTTCGGCGGTCGGATATCCGTGGGACGGGTGGCGGCAGTTGTCCTGTCCACCGGCAGCGTGTGACGCAGCTGCAGATGTTCGGCGGTCGGATATCCGTGGGACTGGTGGCGACAGTTGTCCTATCCACCGGCAGCGTGTGACTCAGAGCTGTAAGTGCTCAGCGGTCGGGTATCAGCGGGACGATGAGCGCGTTCAGTGATCATTTGGAGAGCAGTGCAGGGGAGAGGAATTGCAGTGTAAAGGCGGGAGAGGTCGTAACCGGGCGACACTGCCACAAAATCTGTTCTATTCTGGTAGCTTTAAATATATGCTGTTTGGTGGTTTACGGTTCAGTGATGTCAAGCTCTCTCCTTGGCAAGATCGACCTAATGAGCATCCGTCTGGAAGAACAATATCTGGACGTAGTAAATGCAAAAGTGCGAGGACGGTATAAGGGCGCGCTCTCTCTCTCTCTCTCTCTCTCTCTCTCTCTCTCTCTCTCTCTCTCTCTCTCTCTCTCTCTCTCTCTCTCTCTCTCTCTCTCTCTCTCTCTCTCTCTCTCTCTCTCTCTCTCTCTCTCTATATATATATATATATATATATATATATATATATATATATATATATATATATATATATATATATATATATATATATATATATATATATATATATATATATATATATATATATATATATATATATATATATATATATATATATATATATATATATATATATATATATATATATATATATATATATATATATATATATATATATATATATATATATATATATATATATATATATATATATATATATATATATATATATATATATATATATATATATATATATATATATATATATATATATATATATATATATATATATATATATATATATATATATATATATATATATATATATATATATATATATATATATATATATATATATATATATATATATATATATATATATATATATATATATATATATATATATATATATATATATATATATATATATATATATATATATATATATATATATATATATATATATATATATATATATATATATATATATATATATATATATATATATATATATATATATATATATATATATATATATATATATATATATATATATATATATATATATATATATATATATATATATATATATATATATATATATATATATATATATATCTCTCTCTCTCTCTCTCTCTCTCTCTCTCTATATCTCTCTCTCTCTCTCTCTCTCTCTCCTTCGCCAAAATTGATGGAAGCAAAACTGTGTCGCCTTCCTCAAGAAGTTCGCCTGTTTGACTATGTTCCCCACGCTCTCGGATCATTTCAGTTAGTCTGTTTCAATTCCCCTCAAGTTGCCGGCATTTTCCCATATTTTTTGCTTCTCCTTGTTTAGGTCTTCCCTATTTGCACATAAAGCACATTTTGAGCAAAAATAACAGCTTTTTTCTGGGAAGGGTGGGTAAATAGTGGGTGAATCATCTGTAGAAGAGGAAATGAATATTGGCCGGACAACTGCACCTAATATCTGCCATTTGGACTGATATATATTCACACTGCATGGTGGTTCATAATTTACCACTAACGTGCTTCAATCATATCCTGCTGGATTTCGTAAGCACATGTTTTCCTCGAAATTCAAGATCTTCCATACGAGATACGAGATCCTCCAAATCCACTTCCGATTAGATCAGGTGCGGACCAGGGGCGAAACTATGATAATGTGATGGGAGGGGCTAATATTTTTGGAGCCCCAGTCTACACCAGATATTAAGAAGTCCCCGGATTTCGACTGCTATTTATCGGCGGGGTCCATTTTAAACCTTATTTTATGTTCAAAAGTTGTGATAATTTGTATGTACTATTGACCCATGATTACAGTTTCCCATCGGCGTCTCCAACGGCTGTTTCTCGTGATGAACGAGAGAATGAGTGTAAAAAACAGGAAATTATCGGTGTGATAAAAAAACCGGTTGGAGAAGATATTCTTTTCCGTTAACACCCATTTTCCTCATGTTTAAAGATAAATAAACAGTTGAAATATAAAATTATTGGTATGGATTATTTGGTATAAGAGCTATAGAGCAGATAAATTGAGAAGTACGGAGGCATGCGTCTCCCACGTCCCGGACGATGGAGTCGCCCACGCTGGTTTCTACTACCAGGGCTGCATCCATGGGTTGATGCAGAAGGGGTCTAAATTTCGCTCAGCCATGACAAAATGCGGCACGAACGGATACACCACCGGAATAGCAAGATTCTAAGGAACATTTTGGAAGATAATTCGTGCAAATCTCAACAGTAACTGTGGCATGATTTGTGAAATTCATTAATTTTCCCCAAATGCTTTAAATTCGACCTCGTCCCAGAGGTCACCCAATGAAATAACGGGGAGGTCAAGCTTGGTATTAATCGCGAGATCTGGTCACCAGTTGCACGCTGGTTTTGCTTCGTGTCTCTAGCGTACCCGGTTCGGAATCGACAGGGGGCGTTGTATGAACCCTCAAAACTCCTGCGCTGTGGAAGATATCAAAATGACTAATGCTGCTCAGGGTTAATGTGCCGATGTTTCTTCGTTATCATTTTGTTACGTTGGTTTCCGTGTACAGTCGATCACAAATGCGTGTTGGCACTTGGCAAGGAATTACCTTCTGAGTGAATACTTGCTTATTTTGCTTGCATTGTGGGTGAACACATTTTGAAGAAGATGATGGAGATTGCTTATACAGTCATAAATATTTGTTTTGTTTAATGCTGGTACATCTTGCTGAGGCCATGTGTTACAATGGTAGTATTTTGCCATGAATTAGGCATTTTATCCTGGATCCAACCATATTCTATTGTTCGATATCTAGTGGAACCAATTGAATATTCTATTGTTCGATATCTAGTGGATCCAATTGCAACATTTCCTGGCAACTACTGCAGTTGCCAGTTATGCTCTTCAACACTGCACATCATGGGCGTGTTTGACCTAATGACCATTGTCATTTATGAACTACCGGTTTTCAACATTTTTTGGTCCCGAATATCTTATAATTATTTAAATATCTTTTTAATAGAAATGTTTTATCAATAACACAAACTTGCTGGACGGGAGGTGAAAATTGACCTCACAAGTTGCATGATCACCATCATTAGGTTTTGAGCTGTTTATGTTTATTGAACCTAAATACCTGTTGAAAGCCCGGTATATAATGCAAAGGCCGGTCAAAAAGCACGTGGGTCCTGACATGGCTTTCTGACCGGGCTTTCGGTCCTTACATTTGTCCTCTCTAATATGCACATGCCTACATACATACATTCCTGATGTTACCATAGTAAAGGTTTTGTCTGAAGTTGGAAACACCCAATAACCAGGAGCGATACTGCTATCTCCCCTCCCCACAACTGATTATTAACTCGGGCATCAGCTAATTTGATGGCATTCGTCAGCCAGACAACAGTGTCATTGCACGAGCGCTGAGCTGTGAGCACCCCCGAAGGCGACGTGCCGCCGATGGCCACGCAGGTCGCCAGCTAACTTTCCCCTCCCTGCTGTCGTAAAGTGAGCTCGGATTCCGCTTCAATACGACCTGGTGGAAGTTGGAGGAAGTTAAACTGATTTGGGTGGATTCACTCCGCACTGAAGCTCCGCTGGCCGGCGAAGTTGGCGCAGAATCTCGAGCAAGAATAGCCCTTCGTCTGATCAGAGCAGGTTTTGAAGGCAAACAAGAGTGTTTGTGTTGTCGCTGATGTGTTTCTGTGTTGCTGCTGACGGAGTTTCGTGTTGCTGTCGTGGTTCCGTGTTGGTGCTAACGGAGTTTCGCGTTGCTGGTGTGGTTCCACGTTGTCACTGCCGGAGTGTTTGTCACCTGCACCGTTTCTCTGTCGAAGGAGGAAATCCCAAGACATCTCTCATACTGCATGCTTCAGAATGCAGGCATTGTGCGTGTGTGTGTGTTGGCATGTGCGTGTGCGTGTGCGTGTGCGTGCTCGTGCGTGTGTTTTTTTGTGATGGTTTTGTGGGAGCGCTGGAATTCAAAGGTTGGATGTACGAATTTGAATTTTCACTCGTGCAATCGAACACAATTGGTATCACGCCTGTGATTTGCTGACGTATACATCGTCCCCGAATGTTCGTTTGGGTGAGATTTCGAAATAGGGTCCTGTCCGAGACAGAACTTGCGGAGTGAACCCTGACACCAACCGCCCGGTCTGGGAATTCCATTTCAGCAGCACAATTTAAACCGAGAGCTTAATGTGCCATCAATGCACCGAGCTGGCCGCCCCGAGGCAGCCTGCCCGGTCTTACCCGGTCCGTCGCCAGTCGACTGACTTTCTTAGCCGAAAGCTTAATGCGACTGCATGCGAAGATTCTATTCCTATCTCGTCAGGATAAAGTGTAGCTAACTAAGGCTACAGGGTATGATCATGATCAGTTGCAGTTCTGAGAAGGCAAGCTGGAGGGTGCGACACTGAACTTTGCATAAATACATCGAATCTGGAAAGACATTGGTACATATTCACCCAATATTTCGCCTCGGGCTTCGTGTTTTAGTACGACATTGACAAACATTCCTTCGCTACAGAAATGGTGCATTTGTTGGGAGCATATTTGGCATTGCGCTTGGAGGCGTAATGAGACAGGTGAGTACACAAGTCCTTCTCACTCTCCAGCGCGCATTTCCATAACCACCCTCATCCCTTTTGATATATTCATCAGATCTAGTAGACACGTCAAGAATATACGGGGTTTACTGTCTCCTTTGCTGCTTTTTTTTCACGTGAACGAATTGCCACTTGTTCCAAAACGACTTATCGCATGTCTGCATGTGACGTTAAACTGTTTTCCAAAGTAAAATATAATAAAGAACCGCAATGAGATCGGCAACAAGACATTGGTACAGTAATTCACTGGACAACTGACAGAAAATCATAGCTGAATGCTTCCAAATGCAATTTTTCAAAACTTTCACCAATATAAATCTTATTCCAGCAGCCTTCGCCATTATCGTGTCATTGTCGATACTGTTCGGAGGGTGCGTGGCCTTCGTGCTATTATTGACCAGAGGCCTCGTTTGGTGAAACATAGGAGCAGTCTTACCTTAAAAGGCAGATCTTTCAATTCGGGCTTTCCAGTAGGCTACCCCCGGTGAAAGCTGAATAAAGAAGCAACTCTGGCTGATTACAGCGCGAGCGTACGCTCCGTGTTGGAATTCTGTTCCGTTGTCTGGGCTGCAGCCTCCATGTCACCTCGTTGCCATCGAGAGAATCTAACGCAAATTTCGTAGGTGGCTCTCCCACTCCCAGAAAAAAGAACGATCGGGAGTCTGATAGGACGCTAGCGCACGATGCCTTTGGTAGAGTTAGTACTGCATCGTCTGGTAGCCTTTGGTATAGTTAGTACTGCATCGGCTAGTATTTTGATTCGCGGTTCGCACGAATCCAATTAATTTTTAACTTCCACGCCGGTCACTGATCCACTTAATGGCAGGATAGGAAGCATGAAGCGGCCAGTCACTGATGCACCTAATGGCAGGATAGGAAGCATGAAGCGGCCAGTCACTGATGCACCTAATGGCAGGATAGGAGGCATGAAGCGGCCAGTCACTGATGTACCTAATGGCAGGATAGGAAGCATGAAGCGGCCATTCACTGATGCACTTAATAACACGATATGAAATATGACGCACCCAGTTGCCGCTTTCTCAGAAGCTATTATATGTGAGAATGTCATGCGCTCTTGTTTACTTCGATCACTTTCGATTGTTTCAGGGGGGATGGATAATAATGTCAAGGTACATGTGCTTCGAGTACATTGATGTGCGACTTCACTTACTATTGTGCTGGTACGTTTCAATGATGCCTCGAGAAACAACAATTAATATTGCACGAAAATAATGCACGATCAAAAAACATTGGAGATGTCCATGGATATTGATATATATATATATATATATATATATATATATATATATATATATATATATATATATATAAATACATATATATATATATATATATATATATATATATATATATATATATATATATATATAGTTATATATATCCGGCCATATTCAAGCATGCACATATATAGATAAATGAATAATCGTTGATTTTCCTTCGTGCATATGCCGTTGGCGCGAACTGAAATCCACTAGCCAAGGCATGGTCTGGTGTGTTAGCTGGGCGGAGAGCATGCGCTCTCAGTCAGTGGCTGCTCCACATTGCTCTGGCATTACCGAGAGGGGGCGTAGTCTGGTTGGCTTGGATGGTGGCCTCACAGTCACCAATGGGTGGCTTGGACGGTGGCCTCACAGTCGCCAATGGGTGCGATCCCTGGGAAAAATCCTCAGACGAGGCCTCGCCAATAATACATATTTGTTCTGCTATCATGAGCTTGTCATGTTCATGCAAATCTGGACACCGCGTACTTTTGTCAAGTAAAGGAGCATCCTCAGCTAAATACTCAACGGCGATGTATGAGCTGGCCTATCCTGATATTACACTCGCCTGCGTACATTAAATCTCCATGATGAGCAGATGCAAGCGGTCACTCGGGCCATTGGGCGGAACAGGCTGCAGCAATGTCGAGACATTTGCATCCTGTCTGGAGCCTCGCATTCATTAAAAGTATATTTCTGTCTCACATCTCTGGCTGGTACGTCCCTGTCGTGATTATGCGGCCACCATCTGCATCAGCGCCGCTATGTGGCCACCATCTGCATCAGCGCCGCTATGTGGCCACCATCTGCATCAGCGCCGCTATGTGGCCACCATCTGCATTAGCGCCGCTATGTGGCCACCATCTCCATTAGCGCCGCTATGTGGCCACCATCTGCATCAGCGCCGCTATGTGGCCACCATCTGCATCAGCGCCGCTATGTGGCCACCATCTGCATCAGCGCCGCTATGTGGCCACCATCTGCATCAGCGCCGCTATGTGGCCACCATCTGCATCAGCGCCGCTATGTTTAGTGCAGCGCGACGCCGAACCGCCGACGCCTGGCGTTCTGCGGCGCCGCGCCGCCTAACCGTCTCGCTATCTCGTCACTCCCTTCGGCGGCGATTGCGACGCTGTTGAGCACGGCGCTTGGCGTGTCATGTGCGCCCATCGCGGCGCTTGGCGTGTCATGTGCGCCCATCACGGCGCTTGGCGTGTCATGTGCGCCCATCGCGGCGCTTGGCGTGTCATGTGCGCCCATCACGGCGCTTGGCGTGTCATGTGCGCCCATCACGGCGCTTGGCGTGTCATGTGCGCCCATCGCGGCGCTTGGCGTGTCATGTGCGCCCATCGCGGCCTCATGTGCGCCCATCACGGCGCTTGGCGTGTCATGTGCGCCCATCACGGCGCTTGGCGTGTCATGTGCGCCCAGCACGGCCTTGGCGTGTCATGTGCGCCCATCGCGGCGCTTGGCGTGTCATGTGCGCCCATCGCGGCGCTTGGCGTGTCATGTGCGCCCATCACGGCGCTTGGCGTGTCATGTGCGCCCATCACGGCGCTTGGCGTGTCACGTGCGCCCATCACGGCCTTGGCGTGTCATGTGCGCCCATCGCGGCGCTTGGCGTGTCATGTGCGCCCATCACGGCGCTTGGCGTGTCATGTGCGCCCATCGCGGCGCTTGGCGTGTCATGTGCGCCCATCGCGGCGCTTGGCGTGTCATGTGCGCCCATCACGGCGCTTGGCGTGTCATGTGCGCCCATCGCGGCGCTTGGCGTGTCATGTGCGCCCATCGCGGCGCTTGGCGTGTCATGTGCGCCCATCGCGGCGCTTGGCGTGTCATGTGCGCCCATCACGGCGCTTGGCGTGTCATGTGCGCCCATCGCGGCGCTTGGCGTGTCATCCATGTGTACGCCCATCGCGGCGCTTGGCGTGTCATGTGCGCCCATCACGGCCTTGGCGTGTCATGTGCGCCCATCACGGCCTTGGCGTGTCATGTGCGCCCATCGCGGCGCTTGGCGTGTCATGTGCGCCCATCACGGCGCTTGGCGTGTCATGTGCGCCCATCACGGCGCTTGGCGTGTCATGTGCGCCCATCGCGGCGCTTGGCGTGTCATGTGCGCCCATCGCGGCGCTTGGCGTGTCATGTGCGCCCATCACGGCCTTGGCGTGTCATGTGCGCCCATCACGGCGCTTGGCGTGTCATGTGCGCCCATCGCGGCGCTTGGCGTGTCATGTGCGCCCATCGCGGCGCTTGGCGTGTCATGTGCGCCCATCACGGCGCTTGGCGTGTCATGTGCGCCCATCGCGGCGCTTGGCGTGTCATGTGCGCCCATCGCGGCGCTTGGCGTGTCATGTGCGCCCATCACGGCGCTTGGCGTGTCATGTGCGCCCATCGCGGCGCTTGGCGTGTCATGTGCGCCCATCACGGCGCTTGGCGTGTCATGTGCGCCCATCGCGGCGCTTGGCGTGTCATGTGCGCCCATCACGGCCTTGGCGTGTCATGTGCGCCCATCACGGCGCTTGGCGTGTCATGTGCGCCCATCGCGGCGCTTGGCGTGTCATGTGCGCCCATCGCGGCGCTTGGCGTGTCATGTGCGCCCATCACGGCGCTTGGCGTGTCATGTGCGCCCATCGCGGCGCTTGGCGTGTCATGTGCGCCCATCGCGGCGCTTGGCGTGTCATGTGCGCCCATCACGGCGCTTGGCGTGTCATGTGCGCCCATCGCGGCGCTTGGCGTGTCATGTGCGCCCATCGCGGCGCTTGGCGTGTCATGTGCGCCCATCGCGGCGCTTGGCGTGTCATGTGCGCCCATCGCGGCGCTTGGCGTGTCATGTGCGCCCATCACGGCGCTTGGCGTGTCATGTGCGCCCATCGCGGCGCTTGGCGTGTCATGTGCGCCCATCGCGGCGCTTGGCGTGTCATGTGCGCCCATCGCGGCGCTTGGCGTGTCATGTGCGCCCATCGCGGCGCTTGGCGTGTCATGTGCGCCCATCGCGGCGCTTGGCGTGTCATGTGCGCCCATCGCGGCGCTTGGCGTGTCATGTGCGCCCATCGCGGCGCTTGGCGTGTCATGTGCGCCCATCGCGGCGCTTGGCGTGTCATGTGCGCCCATCGCGGCGCTTGGCGTGTCATGTGCGCCCATCGCGGCGCTTGGCGTGTCATGTGCGCCCATCGCGGCGCTTGGCGTGTCATGTGCGCCCATCGCGGCGCTTGGCGTGTCATGTGCGCCCATCACGGCGCAGTTTTCGCCGCCAACGACTGTGATCGGCCACCGGCACACTCCATTTGCCGGCCGATGGAGAGCCGGCGACGGCACGCAACAGGGCGGCGGCCGCCCGCTCCGCGGCTCGTCTCGACGCCGGCCGGCGCTGTCGGCACCACGCGGCGCACAGACACGCCGCCGGGGCGGGGGGGGGGGGGGGGCGGCAGGCGGAGCGGCTGGGAACCGCCACGTGTCGGGTGTGGCTGGAGGCCTGTCGTCCGGCTGGCCGGCGCCGAGGGCCAGGGGCCGGGGGTCGGCCGATGGTGCGCCACCAGATATCACCGGACACCGCGAGCAGGAGGCAGACGAAATTCCCCCGGTGGCCGACGCCGCCTGCCCGTCCCATCGGGCAAGCACGTATGCTCCACTACAGGTGTATGCTATAGCGTATATATTGTTATATATCCCCAGCGTCCTCTCAGAGGAAATTAGGAGAAGATATATTGACATCTTTAGTTTCTCAGTCCTAAGCTGCTCCTAACTGTAAAACAGGGAGCCCGGCCTTCTGAGATTCTCACGTTCGTAGTTGTTGGTGAACTTAGTTCGATATCCACCGGTGGAGTCTGATGATATTAAATCGTGCGTACACAAAAAAAAACGCATTCCACTAGTTCTTCCATCCGAGCAAAACATGGAATGGACCATCCCTGCAGATCTCAGCCGGCAGTCTGTCTGGGATGCGGGCGGACAAGTTGCTGGCACAGCCTGGGCAGAGCTCAAGATAGCCCAGCTTCGTCCCTTGTATCAGAGACACTTTCATGGGCACAGCCCGCATTATGTTGAGCAGAGCCACAACTTGGGCTCAGCCCAACTAAGCCCGACGGGGCAGGCCCACATTATATTGGGCTGAGCCGCGGTTGGGGTGGCTATGCTTGAGCTCCAGCGGTATTTGCCCGAACGGCCCAGCTGGTTTGTGCATGGTGTTGCCGACGCCGTCTTCAAACCGCTGATAGTGGACTGGTATGTGTGTGGATGGATCCTGCAGCATTGTGTAGAACGGGGCCAAGGGGTCTAAAGAGAAGGGTATAGAAGAGAGAGAGAGAAGTAGCCTGACACAACATGTGAAAGGATAGATGAGATAATGGTAGAAACAATTGGAAAGGAACAAATAATCACAATGTTAAAGGTCGCAAAGATATGTGATAAAAAAGAAGAAGAAATGATCAAAGTACCAGAAATCGAAAGTGGGCGTGGTATAATGGAGGTTGCAGGATAGAGCTCCTTACTTCAAGAACGATAAAGGAATCTTCGAATTCAAAACAGCATGTGCCTAACCAAGGACATTCTAATTCAAAAATGATAAAGGAACCCTCTAAGTCAAGATATTTGTGGCGTTAGGAAATTAAGGAGTACGAAGAACGAGGAGATAATGCAGGAAAACAATTAGGCACGTATACCCAGCCGTAGCGATCAGTAATGCGCGTGGTTCATCGTCTCATTTTCACAGACCAATCACTGTTCTACTCAACATTCCAACACTCGCTAGAAGAAACCACTCGCTCGCTCCAACACTCGCTCCAACACTCGTCATCTCTATTGAAGATGACGAGACGGCGGAGGCACAGTGCACTGGACGCAAGCGGTAGATAAAGTGAAGGCCAGAGTGGTGGTGGGGAGTGAGCATAGAGGCCTACCGGACCATGGAGGTCATTTGCGTCACCTTTAAAACGAGTGGAGTTTGGAAGCAAGTCTAAGGCAATTGTGCATTTACGTTACGGGAGTCTTACTTTATAGTGTATGTGACGTTAAGGTGCTGAAGACTGGGCTGGGCGGGGGGACATCTCCCGGATGTTCAGTGTTTTTAGTTTTACTTTACTCCTCCGCAAGATAATTTGAAGTTGGAGTGGGCGAGGGGTGACGAATAAATACCCCAATAAGGGCGTAAACACTCACTAAGATCAGTATTTCTGATGACTTTATAGAGGGCTACTTACTGCAAATGTGTGGCCTTCGCCAAAGAAGACATCTCGATAATTTTGAGGGATGTCCAGCACTGAGAGGTGGCGCCCCTCATCGAACACTTCGGGCTTCCAATCCTCTGAGGCTCTACTAACTGAACCATGGCACTGGCGCAATGCAACTGGCACCATGGTCTCTTGCTGAACTGGCACCATACAACTGGCGCCATGGCACTGGCACCATGCCTTCTTACTGTACTGGCAACATGCATATTTATGTGTTGCCCTCTTTGACATGTGTTCTCATGAAAGAAAGGAGCGTTTCTGATTGAAAAAGTGTATGTGTTCAGAAGGTGACCATCTCCAGTAAGCATGTCACGTCAACAAGGGATGCCTTTACTGGAGCCCCTTGCAGAAGAGCAGTGTCCTCCAATTATTTACAAGGACTATGTCCAATGTCAGCTTGTCAAAGTAATAGGGCAGTAGGAGCGCCTTTTCTGATATTGAGTTCTACCTCCCTGAGAACTTTCTCCTTTACTAGAAATGTTGCCATTTCCGATTTATAGAGAGTGCCGCTTGTTTTAAAATGAGTCTGCATCACGGGCCGTGTAAAGGGATGCATTGCATTGGGAAAGATTCCTCGCGCAGGACGAATCAGCTTTCACCTCGGATTCGCGTGTCTACCCGTTTAATGAAAACGGGAATGTTCCCGGTCTCTCCTTGCTGCACCACTGCACACTTAGGCAGTTGCGCAGCCGTCTGGCCAGCTGCTCTTTAGTTTCTCGGTGGCTGCTGGAGCAGTATGTTTACCGTTGTCAATTATTCATCAGTGATGAGATACATCAGCCTGCATGCCAACCAACAGCAGAATTTAGTGTGATGATATTCTTAATGAGTCTCGCAAAATAACTAGTTGGAAGTGTCGTCTGGACCGAGTCGCCTTTTGCCTGCCAATGATGAGTCGTGTCTTTTTATTAGCGATGGCGATGTCTTGTTGAGCCCTGAGTTAACTAAGGACATTTAGTTCTGAGACATATGTCAGGCCTGATGTTGAAATAGAAACAGTCCTCACAATTGGGAAGTTCTAGAACTGTGCCGAGACCTTTTGTGTGCCAGACAACTTAATTATGTTCCGTGTTGAATCAGTTAGCTAAATGCATTTGCATGTGAAAGAACTGATCAGAAAAGTTGGTCCAAATTAGCAACGCTAAAGCTTCAGAATATCTCTCCAAGTTCCGCTACGAGTCCGTACAGGAGCCGCGGCTGGCCAACGCTTGCAGCTGCGCGACAAGTTTGATTTCAGGTTCGAACTTCGACTGCCGCCGTGTCATCACCCATAATCAAAAATCGCCGGACAACGTCTGGACCGCCGGCCGGTCGCGAAGCTTGCCACCATCTGTGGCTCGGTCGGCTGACGATGCGGGCCCTGTGCAGCGTGAGCCTGAGGCGGTACGCAGGTCGCTGCATTGTGGAGGCTGTTGATGCCGCCCCAGTGGGCAGACGGGACGGATACAGTGGGCTCCA
>JAOTOM010001499.1:0-10000 GCA_034440615.1 Ashinkailepas kermadecensis | reverse complement strand
GGAGCGTGACCTATTGGACTGACTGTGCATGCGACACATGCAATTTGTGCGCAATTTTGTACTAAGTGGTGGAGTCAGAAAATCAAATGTTTGAACGATAGAGCAACAAACAATGGAGGAACAGAAGAGAGCAACGATAATGTAGCCAACACGTGTGCCTACCTAGAATTTGACGCACCTGCGGACTATATTTATATATGGACATCCTTTAAGTCAGCGCGAATTTGACGCGAAGTGAATACCATGCGAGGAATACAAGCGAACGTTCACCACATTGGTAAGCAGAAGCAATCTTGTTTTGAAACAAGCGTGAGCGCTCTGAACGCGACCATGACTGCTGAACAAAATGTTATGTTTCTGTCGATATACTTGTCCACTGGCCGTCGAATATAATTATATTATCAGAATGTTCGTCATTCCATGTGGGAACGGCGACGCCATGGATATATTGCTGCTTCTTCCATGTTCATTTTTGTTTGCCTTCTTTTGCCGCCCGAGTACGGAATGCTCCACCCCGATATAACAACCATGCCGCCCCAGTACCAAGTGCCCCGCCCCGAAATAACAACCATATTGCTGCTTCTTCCGTGTTCTTTTTTGTTTGCCTTTTTTTCCTGCATTGCTCAACTTTTAGTATTTTGCAATAACAAGTTAGTATAGGTCGCATGGAACAAATCGTCACTTTTCACAATAAATCCAACGCGAACACATGACCCACGTGCTCGGCCACCTGGCCCAAACTCACTACCACTCCCTACTCAGAACAGCCTGAGCCTGGCAGTCCGACGTCATCCGATGCTCTGAAGCGAGGCCATATGTCGGGTCTGCCGGGCTATCGTCACCAGATGGGGGGGGGGGGGCACGACCCCTCGGTGCAACCAATGAACATGCAATAGCCAGTCACGGTCACGAAGCAAGGATGAACAGCCTGTCCTAGAGCAGAACACATAAAGTGTTATGCTCTAGCCTGTACCCTACTGCGGGAGGAGGAGGCGCGGTCGTGTTATGCTCTAGCCTGTACCCTACTGCGGGAGGATGAGACGCGGTTGTGTTATACCCTAGCCTGTACCCTACTGCGGGAGGAGGGAGCGCGGTCGTGTTATGCTCTAGCCTGTACCCTTCTGCGGGAGGAGGGGGCGCGGTCGTGTTATGCTCTAGCCTGTACCCTACTGCGGGAGGAGTGGGCGCGGTCGTGTTATACTCTAGCCTGTACCCTACTGCGGGAGGGGAGGGGGTCGTGTTATGCTCTAGCCTGTACCCTACTGCGGGAGGAGGAGACGCGGTCGTGTTATACCCTAGCCTGTACCCTACTGCGGGAGGAGGAGGCGCGGTCGTGTTATGCTCTAGCCTGTAACCTACTGCGGGAGGAGGAGGCGCGGTCGTGTTATGCTCTAGCCTGTACCCTACTGCGGGAGGAGGAGGAGGCACGGTCGTGTTATGCTCTAGCCTGTACCCTACTGCGGGAGGAGGAGGCGCGGTCGTGTTATGCTCTAGCATGTACCCTACTGCGGGAGGAGGGGGCGCGGTCGTGTTAGGCTCCAGCCTGTACCCTACTGCGGGAGGAGGGGGCGAGGTCGTGTTATGCTCTAGCCTGTACCCTACTGCGGGAGGAGGGGGCGCGGTCGTGTTATGCTCTAGCCTGTACCCTACTGCGGGAGGGGGCGGTCGTGTTATGCTCTAGCATGTACCCTACTGCGGGAGGAGGAGACGCGGTCGTGTTATACCCTAGCCTGTACCCTACTGCGGGAGAAGGGGGCACGGTCGTGTTATACCCTAGCCTGTACCTACTGCGGGAGGAGGAGGAGGCGCGGTCGTGTTATGCTCTAGCCTGTACCCTACTGCGGGAGGAGGGGCGAGGTCGTGTTATGCTCTAGCCTGTACCCTACTGCAGGAGGGGGCGTCGTGTTATGCTCTAGCCTGTACCCTACTGCGGGAGGAGTGGGCGCGGTCGTGTTATACCCTAGCATGTACCCTACTGCGGGAGGGGGGGGGCGATCGTGTTATGCTCTAGCCTGTACCCTACTGCGGGAGGAGGAGACGCGGTCGTGTTATACCCTAGCCTGTACCTACTGCGGGAGGAGGAGGAGGCGCGGTCGTGTTATGCTCTAGCCTGTACCCTACTGCGGGAGGAGGGGGCGAGGTCGTGTTATGCTCTAGCCTGTACCCTACTGCAGGAGGGGGCGGTCGTGTTATGCTCTAGCCTGTACCCTACTGCGGGAGGAGGAGGAGGCGCGGTCGTGTTATGCTCTAGCCTGTACCCTACTGCGGGAGGAGGAGACGCGGTCGTGTTATACCCTAGCCTGTACCCTACTGCGGGAGGAGGGAGCGCGGTCGTGTTATGCTCTAGCCTGTACCCTACTGCGGGAGGAGGAGGAGGCGCGGTCGTGTTATGCTCTAGCCTGTACCCTACTGCGGGAGGAGGAGACGCGGTCGTGTTATACCCTAGCTTGTACCCTACTGCGGGAGGAGGAGGAGGCACGGTCGTGTTATGCTCTAGCCTGTACCCTACTGCGGGAGGAGGAGGCGCGGTCGTGTTATGCTCTAGCCTGTACCCTACTGCGGGAGGAGGAGGCGGTCGTGTTATGCTCTAGCCTGTACCCTACTGCGGGAGGAGGAGACGCGGTCGTGTTATGCTCTAGCCTGTACCCTACTGCGGGAGGAGGAGGAGGCACGGTCGTGTTATGCTCTAGCCTGTACCCTACTGCGGGAGGAGGAGACGCGGTCGTGTTATGCTCTAGCCTGTACCCTACTGCGGGAGGAGGGACGCAGCCCATGACACGCGGCGGGTGAAGTCCCTGCACGGACCCCGGTCGCACGAGTCGCATGGGATACACGAGCGGAAGTCACCGTGGCCGACGCCGGCCGGCCCACTGCATCTGCTGATGTAAACTGTACACGGCACTGCCACCTGAGCGCCGGATTCCCGAAGCGCGCGCTGCCGGAGGCTGGCACCCGGTGGCGCGGCACCGGGGCCGACGTGATCCAGCACGTCCAGCAAGATCCAGCAAGATCCAGCAAGCAGCATATGCATCATGGCAGACGGCTTTGATCTTCCGTGGCACAGTTTCATCATGCCACCTCAGTATGGAATGCCCCGCCCAGATGTGGCAACTATGCTCCGCCCCAATAGGGAATGCTCCACCCCGATATAACAACCATGTCGCCCCAGAACGGAATGCTCCACCCCAGACTGTCCATAACAGCCACTGTACGTGAAGGGCAGGTATCGTGAAATAAATAAATAAATGCATAGATATAACAACCATGTCGCCCCAGTGCGGAATGCTCCACCCCGATATAACAACCATGCCGCCCCAGTGCGGAATGCTCCGCCCCCCCCCCCCACCGATATAACAATCAACTTGTTTTTGGAACATCAGTGAAAGCACTACATGCTCATCCCCCGGCTATTAATGCGAGCTATTAAAACATTGATTGATCTCCAACCATTGTTTGAGACTGTGAAGTGGCCAACTTGAGTTAAAAGTGTGTCTGTCATTAGACGACTTTAATTAGCAGTTGGTCGAAATTTATCGGAGAAAATGGTCCGATCCACCGTGCTGGATGGTTGAGATGTTTGGCGTGGTTACCGGAAGCGATGGCGGTTGTGGTTTCTTTGTGTGGTTACCGGATGTGATGGTCGGTTGTGGTTGCTTGGTGTGGTTACCGGAAGCGATGGCGGGTTTTGGTTGCTTGGCGTGGTTACCGGAAGTGATGGTCGGTTGTGGTTACTTGGTGTGGTTACCGGAAGCGATGGTTGGTTTTGGTTGCTTGGCGTGGTTACCGGAAGTGCTGGTCGGTTGTGGTTGCTTGATGCGGCTACCGGAAGCGATGGCCGGCTGTGGTTGCTTGGTGTGGCTGCTTAGTGCGGTTGCCGAAAGCGGCGAGTACTTGCGGATGTTGAAATGATTGTCGCTTTCTGCATTGATTGATAGGTGCTGGCTGTGGTTTCTGGCTGCAGTGGCAGCCTGTTGGCTACAGCTGCTGGTTAGAGTAGCAAACTGCTGGCTATGCCTTAGACGACCTTGACCTGTGTGGCCATGAGTTTATTCAGCTTCCCAGGTGGCGCAAAAATTGTGAAGCTGTCCAGTTATTACGAGTGAATACTTGACAGTTGTTTTGTTGCGTAGCCCACGAACAGCACGCGATTTCTTGCCAGAGTCGATGGTAGGGTTGTTCATGACGAGCACGGTCACACACACACACAAACACACAAACGCACAGACACACAGGCACACAGACACACAGACACACAAACACACAAACACACACACAGACACACAGACACACAAACACACAGACACACAAACACACACACAAACACACACACACACACACACACAAACACACAAACACACAAACACACAAAAAAACACACACACAGCACACACACACAAACACACAAACACACACACACACAAACACACAGACAAACAAACACACATATACACACACACATATATATATATATATATATATATATATATATATATATATATATATATATATATATATTTCTGCACTGCGAATGCTCACGTCGCTGCATCCTGGACAGACAGGCATGTTAAGTGCGCACGTGACGAATCCATTGACTTATTCAGTATACGATCTTTTTCTTTGTCGGCGTAATCAACGAACAGTTCGTGGAACGGTGTGAACCTCATGTAAAGCGCAAACATATGTGGTGGTATTAAATGAAATAGCAAGGCGAATCGTACTTCTGAGCATTACTTGTGCATGTGCAGTCAGTCACGTAGTCACAATGCTAGAACCAACAATATACTGCACATGAATACCATGCCTTCAAGAATACGATTGCTATGATGGTCATTCGTCACATCGAAGCTAAGCACTTTACACCAGCGCAACGAGGAGCCATATAATAGTGAGTGAGCATTTGAACACAGCAGGTTAACCCAATCAGCTGCCGCCACCGCTAGCCACCGCCACCGCTTGCCACCGCCACCGCTGGCAGCCGCCACCGCTTGTTAGCTTTACGCAGCTGTGATTGCCAGGGTATGTCGGCATATCGCGCGCACCAAGACAGAGGAAGAGAGAGAGAGAGAGAGAGAGAGAGAGAGAGAGAGAGAGAGAGAGAGAGAGAGAGAGAGAGAGAGAGAGAGAGTCGAGAGAGAAAGTCTCCAAAGAGTAAGACAAGAGAGAGAGAGAGAGAGTCTCGAGAGCAAGTCTCGAAAAAGAGAGAGAATCTCGAGAGAATCTCGAAGGAGAGAGGAGAGAGAGAGAAAAAAAAATAAAAAGAGAGAGCGAGCGCGTAAAGTGAGGAAAAGGGCCGGGATGAATGGTGAGTATCGGCCGGTTGTTGCGCGCCGTTGTTGCCTGTATGCACGCCACGACAGTGAACTCGCCCAGACTTGGCTGTCGCCCGTAATGACGCCAAAGTGCCGCCTGGTGATGTCCGTGGACTTCTGCTGCCGTCCTCCTGCAGCCTTGATTATTCGGCTCGGCTTTGGTGAGCTGCCGAGTCGAGCGGCGTACAGCGGCAGCGCTGTGTTTGCAGTCGCCGTGTCAGGCGTGCTTGTTTGCGGGTGGGTGTGAGACCGGCCGGGTGGTGAGCGGTGGCACTATGGTAATCTGACCCGACTCGCTGCCGCAGGACGGCAGCTGCCGCGGCCGCTGCCGCTGCCGCTGCCGACGGTCCGTTCACCGCACCTTTGCCATCTGACGGCACCGAATGTCTTGCGCGGTGGCTCGGAACAGTGCCTGCCGAGTATGAAAGGTTTGTTTTTGTCTGGGGCCCGTAGCCAATCACTCGGTGGCGCAATTTCGCTGGATGTTTTTTTTTTAGCCGGTAGCAAGTCCAGCATTGACCAGAGTCACATCCCGACGTTATTTACTGGGGAGACCCGGCTCACCCACGGCCGCTCTGGAATTGATGTTAAGCTTGGTGTACTTAGTCAGTGATGAGCAATTGAGCTCTGAATTTCCTCCCACGAAGCTCGAGGTATTCATTCCCATTCTCATCGTTTTGGAAGGTAGTGTCATCCGACGCAATTTGGCGCACCTCATCACGCCCTCGCAGACCCAAATCAAATTCAACAGAGGCTAAGTAGTCGCAGTTTCCATGGTTACCGCCAAAGTTAGGTGTCATGGTCCTTGTCCAGTGAGATTGACCAGACGCATTTTCGTCAGCGCTGCACTCTTGCGGCAGTAGTGTGCACATATAGTCACATGATCGCCCAACAGGTGGCACGGCACTACGCCGGCCATGATAGACGACTGAACGTCGACTCACCATCGACTGGGTGGGGTGGGGGAGATTTTCGCCTCTCCTCGGATGATTTTCGAACCATCTAAAAAATCGACACAAATATCGGGCTGATCCTTTCAGTGTCTTTTCTTACGTGAATTGTGTGCACTTCGACAAAATACAATAATTTAAATCAACATGAATCAGCAGTAGGCACCAAATGAGAGTGAGGGTCCGGGTTCGATGCTGGCACCGTTCGTACATTTCCCAATCCCGCGGCCCACCGGCGAAACAGTGTGGGCGGCGCTGATTAGCTATTGCATAGAGTGCGTAGTGAAACAAACCCAATAAAAAATATTACAAATAATGAGAGAGACGTCACCTACCCCGCTTTCGGAAATGTGTACATAGAAATATTGCCAAAATTGCAGTCGTGATGGTAGAATGCCATTATTTATGACAACTTATAGCCAACAGCAGCTCTATGAAGCTGCTACCTCGATTATTGTTTTTGCATACGTAGAGACATTAAAATGCCATCATTGACTAAAATTTGCTATATTTTGTGGAATATTTCATATTGACTTGAGCAGAACGCGAAAATCTTTGACAGCGCATGCGGCTATGTACATGGAGCCAAGTTTCAAGTCAATACATGAAGAGATGACCGAGCTATACCATTCAAATGCCACGAATTGTCAACTCGGGAGTTCTGCACGGAGACGAAGCGGAATTGTGACCTTGAGGACAATACCTGAACATAACGGCCCCCGTATCGCACGCACAGCTCATTTACGTAATTTTGGCAAGCCTTCTACCATGAGCTGCCGTATCTCACAGCACTAGCATGATGATGAAGAAGGCATCTCATTTATGTTCCTTCACCTGTGACCTTATTTGCTACCTCATGCACAACACTTAATATGTCCTGGGGTCACACGGCATGAGACCATCGATTGCTGTTTGAATTATTCAAATCAGCCCATTGGTTTACAAGACGCGACTATTCCGCTAGCTTAACCTCAGTTCACCACGACCTGGCACCTTCAGGAACAAACATGAAAATGACGGCTGCCATACCCCACGTTTCATTAAATTGCATCACATTGGCAGACGCTCCGCCTCGTGCTGTTGCATTCCATTGCCACTAGCATGGTAATCAGGAAACTGTGTCCCGTTATGATGTTTGGCTTTTACCGGTGACCTTATTTTCTACTTGAAACAAATGATTGCCTGACGTCACATGGCATAGAGCTATCGATTGTTGTGTGAATAGCTCAATTCGGTGCCATGGCTTCGGAGACAGTCAGGGGGCGAAACACGTCCCCTCCCCCCCCCCCCCAGAGTGTGCGGCTGGAGACGCCAGTCAATGCTTGGATACAATATTACATGTAATTTGTGTTTTTTTAACTGTAGCGATACAATTCAGGTAACCCGAGAACATACACCAATATGTGCATTGCAAAGGACATCGAATTTGTCTAGTGTGCGTTATAGATGTAACAGGGGTGGGCCAGGAGTGGTCATGAGGGGGAGGGGGCACATTTCCTCGGAGGGGCGCCTTCGACGTCCCTCCGAGGAACAATTAGTGGAGACCCAGGGATGCATTTGAACAGACTGAAGGAGCCTTTTTGTCTCAAATGGGCGCCGTAACGTCTAAAAAGGGCATCTTTGCCTGAAAAATCCGTTCCGCGGGGTGTGTGTGCGAGGGGGTGCACTCAAGCACTCCTGAAGGTGCGCCCTTCCCGGTCCGAGGAGCTCTATCTTTCCTCTGGGGAAGGGGTTGGGTTACATGCTCAAAGTGCTCCTGAAGCATAATTACCATACACTGTCAGATTTGGTTAGCGTAAATCACTTACGAAGCGTAGTACCCTGAACACGCATGTTATGCTATCTTATCACTATTTTCGTTAATATGCCTTCACTTTCAAGTGTACCAGACATTCACTCTTTGAACCCAATGTGCTGTTTGTTTCCAGTCATATCAATATGATTCCACGCAGATATTAAGGTATTAATAAGATATTTCACACCAAGTTTCTAACTTAGTTCAAACCAAATGTATCCAATATGTGGCATTATTTGACAAATTGACGTTCACTGCGCATTGTGAACGGCCTAATTCGAGGTCAGGGTGTGATGTTAAGCTACGAGAACGCGCAATTAACTCTTTTTAATTGTCAGACGAGCTTTTCATGGCGTCCAAGTTTCGCCTCACATGCTATGGATACTTGATTTGGTTTCTTAACTTGACTTCTTAACTTTTGCTTCTTAAGCCAAAATTCCAGTCATGCTGACCCATTGTCATGGAAACCTTCCTGAAATCCAGACATCTCAGAAGAGAAATCAGACGTTGCATCCGTTAGTCTTCAGCTATTTTAAGCTTGAAAAGGTGTTCGTTCCTATTCCCACCAAACGACTCCACTCACTCCTCACGATGCGGAGCGCGCGTCCTCCGCCGCCACTTCGGAGCGGAAATGCGGGTCGGGTCGCGAGCGATGATAAGTTGCGCCACGTGCCGGTAACGACGCCGGGCGCGCCGCGTGCTGCCGGGCGCCGGCGGCAGCGCCACCAGCCAGCTGGCGCCGCCAAACAAACATACAAATAACGCCGCCAAACGGCGACACCGCCGGCGTCGACCGCCGGTGCCAGCGGCAGTTTGGCGTCGCGTGAAAAATGGCGCGCGCGCTCACCGCCGCCCGGCGGATACGCAATTCGAACCGATGCAGATTGCGCCGGCGGCGGCGCGGCCGCGGCGCGGGTCGCCGCGCTCGTCGGCAGTGTCGTCCGGCGAAGAGGTGGGCGCAGAGCATGCCGAGCGAAGCTTCTGATGTGATGGCGCGGCGGACTGCCAACGCGACGGCCGTCCAGCGGCGACGGCCGTCCAGCGGCGACGGCTGTCCAGCGGCGACGGCCGTCCAGCGGCGACGGTCGTCCAGCGGCGACAGCCGTCCAGCGGCGACGGCCGTCCAGCGGCGACGGCCGTCCAGCGGCGACGGCCGTATCCGGCTGTCCGGCCGATGGAAATCTGTGCAAAGATGAGCCATGGTGTGGGTGATGCGGCAAGCTCTTTGTGAACTATGCTTCTGTGCAGGAACCTAGTCTCCCTCTCCTCACAGGAGGGTTCGTTTTCCAATGTGTGTGTAGTGGGCAAAATAGATGGCTACGCCTCATCGATGAGACTGACATATTTTCCAATTATGTGCGTAATTCCGACATATCGCACATATTGCCAGTAAGACGTCTAGTCTTGCAATGGTAAGCGGAAGCTCAAATGAAGAATTGAAAGGCTTGCAGGAAGAACCACGAGCACCAATCGTTACCGTGCTTCCATCACGGGACAATCGATAAAAGTTATCATCACCTAACTTCTTTATTTGGTCAGTCAGGTAAGGGTGGGTCAGGTTAGCCTCTGACATTTCTCCTGTGTTTGAAGCATGACAACCATCGGCACACATGGTTTTTTTCTGTAACATCAGTTTTTATATCCCTAAAATGATGCAGAGCAAAAAGTCCGCTATCATTTTTTTACTCGGGAATTTTGAAACTGCTAATTTGGTAAGTAGACTGCGGCGCGTCCAGTCATGTCGCTCCCAGCTCTGTGGAACGACGGTAGAGCGAGATGGCGTCGACAAGCGCGTATAGCAGACACAAAAGTTGTTCATTTTTAGAATGACACTAATTAGTTGATTGATTACCGAACGTTTGGCAACTAAAGCATGATGCGGGCTGGATCCGTTTGGTATCCGTTTGGTACGGATACTGTGGCGGATACGGATGCGAATACCGATT
>JAOTOM010001498.1:0-70664 GCA_034440615.1 Ashinkailepas kermadecensis | reverse complement strand
TGAGGTGTAGGCAAGGGCGTCGCCACCGGGGGCAGGGGGGCAGTCGCCCCCTGCCGTCAAACAGGGGGCGCCGCCCCCCTGAAATTTGAGGAGGCCCCTATCCGGAAATGCACAGGAAAAAAGTGAGCAATGAGGCCGACGAGACACGAGAGGAGGCCTCCAAGACGTGAGAGGAGGCCCCTAATTTGAAGAAGGAGTCACTAGGAGAGAATAGGAGGCCCCATAAATCACGAGAGTGCCAACAATTGGCACGGAGGCCCCCAGGAATGCAAAGGATGCCCCCAGAATTGCAAAGGAGGCCCCCAGGATTGCAAAGGAGGCCTCCAGGATCACAAAGAAGGGCCCCTGGATTGAAAAGGAGGCCTCCAGGATTGCAAAGGAGGCCTCCATGATTACAAAGGAGGCCCCCTGGATTGAAAAGGAGGCCCCCAGGATTGCAAAGGAGGCCCCCAGGATTGCAAAGGAGGCCCCCAGGATTGCAAAGGAGGCCCCCAGGTTTGCAAAGGAGGACTCCAGGATTGCAAAGGAGACCCCCAGGAATGCAAAGGAGGCCCTCACGATTGCAAAGGAGGCCTCCAGGATTACAAAGGAGGCCCCCAGGATTGCAAAGAAGGCCCCCAGGATTGCAAAGGACGCCTCCAGGATTACAAAGGAGGCCCCCAGGATTGAAAAAGAGGACCCCAGGATTGCAAAGGAGGCCTCCAGGATTACAAAGGAGGCCCACAGGATTGCAAAGGAGGCCACCAGGATTGCAAAGGAGGCCTCCATGATTACAAAGGAGGCCCCCATGATTGAAAAGGAGGCCGCAAAGATTGCAAAGGAGGCCCCAGGATTGCAAAGGAGGCCTCCATGATTACAAAGGAGGCCCCCTGGATTGAAAAGGAGGCCCCCAGGATTGCAAAGGAGGCCCCCAGGATTGCAAAGGAGGCCCCCAGGATTGCAAAGGAGGCCCCCAGGATTGCAAAGGAGGCCCCCATGATTGCAAAGGACGCCTCCGGGATTACAAAGGAGGCCCCCAGGATTGAAAAGGAGGCCCCTAGGATTGAAAAGGAGGCCCCAGGATTGCAAAAGAGGCTCCCAGGATTGCAAAGGTCACCAGGATTTCAAAGGAGGACTCCAGGATTGCAAAGGAGGCCTCCAGGATTACAAAGGAGGCCCACAGGATTGCAAAGGAGGCCCCCAGGATTGCAAAGGACGCCTCCAGGATTACAAAGGAGGCCCCCAGGATTGAAAAGGAGGACCCCAGGATTGCAAAGGAGGCCTCCAGGATTACAAAGGAGGCCCACAGGATTGCAAAGGAGGCCACCAGGATTGCAAAGGAGGCCTCCATGATTACAAAGGAGGCCCCATGATTGAAAAGGAGGCCCCAAAGATTGCAAAGGAGGCCCCAGGATTGCAAAGGAGGCCTCCATGATTACAAAGGAGGCCCCCTGGATTGAAAAGGAGGCCCCCAGGATTGCAAAGGAGGCCCCCAGGATTGCAAAGGAGGCCCTCAGGATTGCAAAGGAGGCCCCCAGGATTGCAAAGGAGGCCCCAGGATTACAAAGGACGCCCCAGGATTACAAAGGAGGCCACCAGGATTACAAAGGAGGACTCCAGGATTGCAAAGGAGGCCCCCGGGAATGCAAAGGAAGCCCCAGGATTGCAAAAGAGGCTCCCAGGATTGCAAAGGTCACCAGGATTTCAAAGGAGGACTCCAGGATTGCAAAGGAGGCCCACAGGATTGCAAAGGAGGCCCCCAGGTTTGCAAAGGAGGACTCCAGGATTGCAAAGGAGACCCCCCAGGAATGCAAAGGAGACCCTCACGATTGCAAAGGAGGCCTCCAGGATTGCAAAGGAGGCCCCCAGGATTGTAAAGGAGGCCCCCAAGATTGCAAAGGAGGCCCCAGGATTGCAAAAGAGGCTCCCAGGATTGCAAAGGAGACCACCAGGATTTCAAAGGAGGACTACATGATTGCAAAGGAGGCCCCCAGGATTGCAAAGGAGGCCCCAGGATTACAAAGGACGCCCCAGGATTACAAAGGAGGCCACCAGGATTACAAAGGAGGACTCCAGGACTGCAAAAGAGGCTCCCAGGATTGCAAAGGAGACCACCAGGATTTCAAAGGAGGACTACAGGATTGCAAAGGAGGCCCCCAGGATTGCAAAGGAGGCCCCAGGATTACAAAGGACGCCCCAGGATTACAAAGGAGGCCACCAGGATTACAAAGGAGGACTCCAGGATTGCAAAGGAGGCCTCCGGGAATGCAAAGGAAGCCCCAGGATTGCAAAGGAGGCCCCAGGATTGCAAAGTAGGCCCCAGGATTGCAAAGGAGGCCCCCAGGATTGCAAAGGAGGCCTCCAGGATTACAAAGGAGGCCCCCAGGACTACAAAGGAGGCCCCCGGGATTGCAAAGAAGGCCCCAGGATTGCAAAGGAGCCCCCCCGATTGCAAAGGATGCCCCAGGATTGCAAAGGAGGCCCCCATGATTACAAAGGAGGACTCCAGGATTGCAAAGGAGGCCCTCAGGATTGCAAAGGAGGACACCATTATTGCAAAGGAGGCCTCATGATTGCAAAGGAGGCCCCATGATTACAAAGGAGGACTCCAGGATTACAAAGGAGGCACCAGGATTGCAAAGGAGGCCCCATGATTACAAAGGAGGACTCCAGGATTGCAAAGGAGACCCACAGGATTGCAAAAGGAGGCTTCCAGGATTGCAAAGGAGGCCCCAGGATTGCAAAGTAGGCCCCAGGATTGCAAAGGAGGCCCCCAGGATTGCAAAGGAGGCCTCCAGGATTACAAAGGAGGCCCCCAGGACTACAAAGGAGGCCCCCAGGATTGCAAAAGAAGGCCCCAGGATTGCAAAGGAGCCCCCGATTGCAAAGGATGCCCCAGGATTGCAAAGGAGGCCCCCATGATTACAAAGGAGGACTCCAGGATTGCAAAGGAGGCCCTCAGGATTGCAAAGGAGGACACCATGATTGCAAAGGAGGCCTCATGATTGCAAAGGAGGCCCCATGATTACAAAGGAGGACTCCAGGATTACAAAGGAGGCACCAGGATTGCAAAGGAGGCCCCATGATTACAAAGGAGGACTCCAGGATTGCAAAGGAGACCCACAGGATTGCAAAAGGAGGCTTCCAGGATTGCAAAGGAGGCTCCAGGATTGCACAGGAGGCCCCTAGGATTGCAAAGGAGGCCCTCAGGATTGCGAAGGAAGCCCACAGGATTGTAAAGGAGGCCCCCAGGATTGCAAAAGAGGCCCCAGGATTGCAAAGGAGACCCCCGGGATTGCAAAGGAGGCCCCCAGGATTACAAAGGAGGCCCCCAGGATTGCAAAGGAGGCCCTCAGGATTGCAAAGGAGGCCCCCAGGATTGCAAAGGAGGCCCCAATACGGGAAGGGAGACCTCAGAAAATGAGAGAAGGCCCTAAGACGGGAGAGAAAGCCAGTGGATATGAGATGAGGTTTCGGAGACGTAAAAGCAGTCCCAGAAACGGGTAAGGTTCCACCAAGATAGAAAAGGATAATCCAGAAAAGTGGCAGGAAGCACCTAATTCGGAAGAGGACGATATAAGATTGGAAAGAGACCCTGTGATGCACGAGGAAGCCCCTAAAATAGGAGAGAATGGCCATTAGATAAGAGGGATGGCTCCCAGGCGAGAAAGAAGGCTTCAAGACGGGTAAGAAGGTCCCCAAGAAATGACAAGGTAACTGAGATAGGAAAGGTTGCGTGTAATTTGGAAAAGGAGCCACCTAAGAGAGAACAGGAGTCCACCAGGAGATAAGAGGCCAACCTTAAAATGGGAAAAGATAGAATCAAAACGCGGAACAGGAGGCCCCGAAGACGTGAGAGGAGGCCCCTAAATTAAAAAAGAAAGCCTCAAAAAGAAAACAGGAGGCCCCTGCCGGACTCGAGAGGAGTCCCTCGAGATGGAGTAGGAGGTCTCCAGGGCCGAATGAGGCCCCGACGACCGGAAGGAATTCCCAGGAAATGAGAGAAGGCCCTTAAAATGGAAGTGGTAGGTAGCAGGTATGGAAGGAGGCGAGGTTTCCAAAATTGAAGATCCCCTCAAGACGGGTAAGCTTTGCGAGGACAAAGGAGGAGGCCCACGAGGCGTGGCAGGAGGCCCTTAATTTGGCAGAGGATGCCCCTGGAACATGAGAGGAAGTCCCATGCCATGATAAAGGGGCTCCAGGATGTGGGAGGAGGTCCTCCAAAACGAGAGAGGAGGACCATTGAATATGGAGGAGGGTAGGACGGACGAGTAGACGTCCAAAACCGGTAAAGAAGCTCCAGGAAATGAGACGAGACCCCTAATACGCGAGAGGAGGTCTATAATTTGCTAGAAGCATCTGAAATGGCAGGAGTCGTGCCGGGGTACTTGAAAATCACGACATGGGCCCAAAAAGATCCGGCCGGGCCCCTGAAAATCTCGCTGAGCCTATGGGTACCAAAAATGGACGCCCGGATCATGAAAATCACGCTAGGGGCACGATAAGTCGTACCGTTCCCCAACAGTATCATTTAGACACAAATGAAGCCGGGGCAACAAAAAACAATCCGGACATGGATAATCACTCTTGTGCCCCAACAATGACACTAAAAGCATCCAAAACGTATTGGACACCCACAAAGTGTCGAGGTCGCTAAAACTCGCGCTAGGGATCCAAGCAAATGACGTCGGGACACAAAAGATTACATTTGACTAAAAAAGTCGCGTCGCAACCTTCGAAAATCTCACTGGGGACCAAAAAAGTCGCGCCTGGACCCCAAAGGTTGCTGCTGCCCCAAAAATCAATTATCAACCGGAATGTCACTCTGCGCCCAAAAAAAGCGGGTCAAAGTCCCCGCAAAACGTTGGGCACTGGGAAAAAACGTGTCAGGGCACCGAAAAAAATCGCACCTGGAGACCGAAGAATCGTACCAGCACCCAAAAATATCACGTAAGGACCTATATAAAAAAAAACTCCTTCGGTGGCCGCAGTGACATATCAAAGGGGCAAGTGGCCCCTCCCTCCTAAGAGGGATATGCTCCCAAGAATCGAGCCGAGGCCCCCAAAAGTCGCGCTGGGACCACAAAAATTCGCGTCGGTCCACCAGAATTCGCGTAGGGGCTCAAAGTAAATACGTCGGGCCCCAGAAAACTCGCTCCGAGGCACGAAAATCTGCAACAGGAACCGCCAAGATCGCGTTGGGGTCACAGCTAAGTACAACGCGCCCCGCAAACTCGAACCGGTCCCACCAAATTTCGCGCTCGGACCCACAATTCGGTAGTACCAAAAATTTCGCGCTCGGACCCATCGGTAGTACCAAAAATTTGGTCTGGGCATCAAAAATTAACGTCGGGGCTGCCAACAATTGGCGTCTATGGCCCCACATAGGCACCGTGTGACCCCCACGGTCCAATCGGTATCCGAAGAATAAAGCCGGAGCCCTCCAAAATCAGGAGGGATTGCAAAAAAGTCCGGGTCAGGACAATGTTTCTGGAGCACCGAACATGTCATCAGATGCCTTGACAAATCGCGTACGGCATCGAAAAACATACCGGAGCTCGAAGAAAATCGAGGTGAGATACAAAGACATGGCACTAGGGACTCGAAAAATCAGGGCGGGATTCGGAAGTTAAAGAAAATTCAGAAGAGATCCACAAAATCGCGTTGAGCCCAGATAACTGGTGCTGGGTCCCGGAACCACGAGCCTGGGCGCGATAAGTCGCGCTGGGACCCAGAAAAATCGCACCGAAGCCTCAAAATCGTACTGGGGCCCCACAAATGTGCGTCAGAAGCCCCAAATAAACACAGCGGGACCCTAAGAGCACAACGGGGACCGAAAATGCGACTGGCCCTTCAAAGCGCAGTCTCGTAAAAAGCGGCAGGGTCCGAAAACATGCGTTGTAGCCATAACTATATATACCGTGAACACCAAAAAAAACAAAAAACAAAAACACCGGAAGCTCTCAAGGCACACAGGGGCCATATGACCGCACCAGGGCCTGAAAATAGGCTGGGGCCGCAAAAAGCAACATGATCCCAAAACGAACAAAAATACCGGGCACTAAGTAAACACATCGAGATCTTTGAAAGCGCCCCGACAAAAAAAAAAATTCGGTGCGCAAAAAAGCAACAAAACCCTAAAACGAGCAGGGGTTTCGAAAATGCGTTGGGCCTCTAACAAAAATGAATTGGAGCCTTAGGACACATCCGTAGACGAAGAAATACGAAACGGGTCCAAAGAAGTACACTCAGGCAGGGCTTCGGTTCGGTAGCCAACCTGGAAGCATGTTTAATCAAAGATATGAGGTGCATCAAAGCTCAGCGGGTATCCGCATTTCTTCACCATAAAATATTGTAAGAAGGGAACTAATGATCGAATTTAATTCATCTAATTTTCCCAGCGAACGCCCATACGAAGCATTTTATCACGTCAGATATGGCGTAAGTCTATCATGTGGCAGCAATTAACAAAGCGTAGGAGGCCCAGCAGAATCCGTAGCATCGCACGAAGTGTGGCGAATGCGCCGAATGCGCAAGATGGGTGTGCACGTGCACTAACGTTGGCGTCGTGGCGACCGGGCACTACGAACTGGAATGTCTGAAATTGGAAAATTTTACATTTTAAAGTGGTTTGTGCAGGTGTAATTTCAGCAGTGCGAGGTGACTTATCAAGGAATACCAAAAGAATACATTTGAACAGGTTGTGGGAGCTAGGGTTGAAATCCGACGAATCAGAAACGATAGTGGTAGATTAGGCCCCTCCACAGGATAATTCAGTTGATCACTAATTATTTTATTTAAAAAGTTCCCCTTTGACAAAATAGTGGTCGAAATCGGAAGACTTTATTCAGTAGTTGGACCCCCTCCAAATACGTTTGCCCCCTCCCCTTGACGCAAATATGGGTGCGTCACTGGTCTCTCAATAATTTTCAGAACTTACGCCCATGGAGCAAAGCCAACATTGCGGGGGTAAATTCCCCCTCACAAGCATACAAAACAACACCGATGCCCCATATCAAATGGGAGGAATGTTTTAAAATGAATTTTCTTCCTACAAAGTTGTCTTCTGTGATTACAGCCTTCATGATTAGAGCTTCCCAGCTTCAGTACCTTCTCAACGACATAATTTACAAAACGGTACAGCACAGCGATAACCATGGGCGTGACGGCGTGGAATTCGAAGTTTTTGCATTATTTATGCATTGTCATTGTTACATTGTTGCATTGCCATTGATGCATGGTTGTTCAATGCTTGTTCTTGCCGTGAATTTATTCGCGGAGTATTTATTATTTTAGCTTCTGTGCCAAGTGCCTTGCAGCCAGCACCAAATGTTATGAAAAAAATTAATAAATCCCTAAGATAACGATCAGAAAACCAATTCAATCCACTTCTCGTTGTCACCTTCGCGAAATTGTTGTCCTGGGACTGATAAATGATCGTTTAAGTTTGTTTATGAGATCAAGCTGGTGGGAATGACTAGCAGTAGTGATGAACCTAGCTATATTCAGATAAACTTGGTGAACAAAGAAGTGGGTTGATCAATGGGAGATATCTTTAAGATATGCTCAGCACGAGCCCCACCAGCTCGCTACAATCTAGAGGCCAGCGGGAAGATTCTTCTCGTCGATAAAGCATAAAGATATTGGTTTGTTTTGGCACTGACGTATTTATCTACATTTGCTTATTTATACCCTGGTATGGCTCGGCTCTCAGAGACAAAAAAAGATTCTTGCTATTGCGCTTTGCGTAAATTATATACCATGCCAAGAACAAACAAGACATCAATATGAAGTCATGTTCCCATTCGGGAACCATACTAAGAGCCTAAAAAGCAAGAGGAGGCCCTAACAAAGTGGAGGCCCCTTTTCGGGGAGCAGGAGGCCCCCTATCAACATTGCCCCCCCTGGAAGAATTTCGTGGCGACGCCACTGGGTGTAGGACAGTTAAGCGACAACAGGTCTTCAGTCAAAGGGTTGTTGATCAGTGGAATGGGCTGCCTGCTGATGTTGTGGGGAGTTCCTCATTGAATGTATTTACAAGTAGGGTGGATACATTTTTAGACAGGAAAATCTCGTTTTTGAGTTATAATTTGTGATGGATGGGGTGAGATGTATGTTAAGTAAGTGTGCACGGTACAGACCCCTTTAAGCAGGCATGGATGCAGGTTGAAAATTATTGATAAGGCATTCAATCCACATGTGTTAAGAGAGATCAGGGGAATAGGGCTGGAAGGCTAGGGTAGATAGGCAATGATAGGTGTGTGGGATATTGGAGTACTGGTTCTTCAGGATGTGGGAGGGTTGGGGAGAGCTTATATTATCTTCCATTCACAGACTTAACTGGACGGGCACTTGGGTCTCCTATTAAGTCTAAACGCTTTATAACTTTATATAGGGTGTACCTAGCAGTGGATTCAGCACCTTCCTTCGGGATGTGATACTGATGAGATTGTCTATGGTAGCACAATGGGTATGGTGGGAGGAGTTTGTAATTGTTGAGTGTGTTATGAAATAGCAAGTGAGTCTCTTATTAAGTCTAAATGCTTTATAACTTTATATTGGGTGTACCTAGCAGTGGATTCAGCACCTTCCTTCAGGATGTGACACTGATTCGATTGTCTATGGTAGCACGATGGGTATGATGGAAGGAGTTTGTAATTGTTGAGTGTGTCATGCAATGGGAAGTGAGTCTCTTATTAAGTCTAAATGCTTTATAACTTTATATAGGGTGTACCTAGCAGTGGATTCAGCACCTTCCTTCGGGATATGATACTGATGAGATTGTCCATGGTAGCACAATGGGAGTGTGTTATGCAATAGCAAGTGAATTGGTGCTAGATAGGCTGATATATATATAGCTTCCTAGGAACTTGAGGTAAGAGATTGATTCGGGTGAGAGTATGTACATTTCTAGTACCTTTTCCAGATAGGCTTAAACCAGATGCGCCCCTGTGGCTCTTATTAAGCCTTAATTAACACTTTATGACTTTATGACGTATAAAAACACCGATGCCCATATAAAATGGGAAGAATGATGTTTTAAAATGCATTTTATCCCTACAAACTTGTCTTCTGTGATTACAGCCCGCATGATTGGAGCTTCCCAGCTTCAATACCTTCTCAACGACGTCATTTACAAAACGATACAGCACAGCGAAAACCATGGGCGTGACGTCGTGGGATTTGAAGGTTTTGCATTATTTAAGCATTGTCATTGACTTATTGTTGCATTGTCCTTTATGCATTGTTGTTCAATGCTTGTTCTTGCCGTGAATTTATTCGCTGATTATTTATTATTTTAGCTTGTGTGCCAGGTGCCTCGAAGCCAGCACCAAATGTTTTAAAAAATAAATAAACTCCTAAGATAGGGATTATAAATCCAATTCAATCCATATCTCGTTGTCACCTTCGCGAAATTGTCGTCCCAGGACCGAGAAATGATCGTTTAAGCTCGCTGACGACACCAAGCTGGTGGGAATGACTAACAGTAGTGATGAATCTAGCTATATTCAGTCAGACTTGCTGGACATAGAAGTTGGTTGATCAATTGGAGATATCTTTCAGATATGCTTAGCACCAGCTCCGCCAGCTCGCTGCAATCTAGAGGCCAGCGGGGAGATTTTTCTGGTCGAGAAAGCATTAAGACATTGTTTTTTTTGGCACTTAGGTATTTATCCACATAATACTTATTTATGCCCTAGTATGGCTAAAAAAATCCTATTGCGTTTTGCATAAATGATGCACCATGACCAGAACAAACAAGACATCAATATGAAATCACGTTTCCCATTCTGGAACCACAGTAAGAGCCTAAAAAAACAATAGGAGGCCCTAACCAGTGTAGGTCCCTTTCGGGGAGCAGGAAGCCCCCTTTCAACATTGCCCCCCCCCCCCCTTTGAGAATTTCGTGGCGACGCTACTGGTAACATCTAAAGGCGTCGGAACGGTGAAGGAGCACCGGGGCATTGTGAGCATCGTAAATTCTGAACTTTACATTTACCACATGTGGTAATGTTTTTTAAATACTTATTTTCGTCATGGGTTTTTTAAGGAGACACCTACTTTTTCCACGGCGTTGAAACAAGGGCCAGCTAATGGAGAGATGCCCGATTTCCGGCCACCCCCACAAACCCACTGTACCCGAGTCTGACTTCTGACGTGCTTGGATTCTACTTCTGACACTGCCGCCCGTGTCCCCAGAAACCAATGGAGAGACCGAAGAGATGGGATGCAATTACGAAGACAACACACATGCTGTCGATCTCTACACCCCGATATCGGTCGACAACACCAGCTGTCTGGAGATATACTGCGGTTTTTCGTGCGAGATTGGCGAGCCTCAGCTGGAAATCAAGAAATTCGGAACGGGACGTGGCCGTGGCGTCGCTTGTGAGTGTGGCGCTACTGTGGGGCAATACCACGCTCACTTATCATACCAGTGTTACTTTTAAGTCACATCTAGACACGCCCGCTCTTATGGTGGCGTGCAATGTGCCAGTCGCGATGACATTCTTATTAAAAACGCGCCGTCACCTACTAATGAAGGGATAAAGGAGAATTCAAGATCAAGCTGTCAGACTGTCCAGAGGAAAGTAATCGGCCAAACTGGATCACGGCAGTCCCTGGTAGTGCGCTTAGCGATCACATATAGGGTTACTCTACAGGGTAAGGAGATGGCAGGCCATCCTTACACCTTACTTGCATACAGGTGTGCACCCACCACAGACCACGACAGTTTTTTGCGTCGCTTTCTTGTATGAAGTACATATACAAATGTAGAAATTGTAAATGTAATATTATAACTGTAGTTTGCTGAACCAATTAAAAACATCATGTTTTCGTCTTTGCATATGTACGCACCCTTACTCAACTTGTCATTCCGTATCAAACGGAGGCCCGAAATACTGCTATTTAGCCGAGCCAAATGTCACATAACAGTTCTTCTGGTGACATCTGTCTAAGCATGCTACCAGGAACCATAGCATTTCTCCTGCCCTCCAGGTTGTGAATATGAAAACAAGCTCTATGAAATCAAAGACACAGTAAATCTCGGAAATTGCACGATACAGAAATGCAAGAGGAACAGAGGTGGATTCGGGTGGCAAGAGAAGACAATCGATAAAACAGGTAATTTCTACTAATGACAATCACTTGTCTGTCTGTCTGTCTGTCTGTCTGTCTGTCTGTCTGCATGTCTGTTTGTTTGTTTGTTTGTTTGTTTGTTTGTCTGTCTGTCTGTCTGCATGCCTGTCTGTCTTTCTCTGGCATCTGAAATATGTGTTCAAAAGTTGCCTTCCGAAGCGGAATTGAAATTATTCACCTTGAACGACTTCTCGCCTAAAACGCATGCTTCACATGCACACATGTACCCTCTCCGGACGGGAGGGTCTGTGTAGTGTATCCTGTGTAGTCTGCGGGTGTACCCTCTGCGGACGGGAAGGTCTGTGTAGTGTATCCTGTGTAGTCTGCGGGTGTACCCTCTCCGGACGGGAGGGTCTGTGTAGTGTATCCTGTGTAGTCTGTGGGTGTACACTCTCCGGACGGGAGGGTTTGTGATACGTCAGTGTGTGGGTGTACCCTTTCTGTAGGGGAGGATCTGTGATACGTCAGTGTGCGGGTTGGTGTACCCTCTCCGGACGGGAGGGTTTGTGATACGTCAGTGTGCGGGTGCACCCTCTCCGGACGGGAGGGTCTGTGATGCGTCAGTGTGTCGGACACTGACCGGAGCCGGCCGGCCGCCGCCGCCGCAGCACCGTGTCCACCGGGCAGCGTGGCAGTGCGCCGGGACTGCATCACAGTGTGGCCGATCGCCGTCAACTGGACAAGCGCCAGCACCGGCTGCGAGGAGCTTGGCGGCCGCCTGGCCTTGCCCAGAAATCACCGCCATCACGGACAGCTGGTGGCCGCGCTCACAAAGCTCGGCGAGGTGTCGCCCTGGGTGGGGTGGCTGGGAGCCAACAGCGGTGACAACTGGGTCAGGGGGAGCAGCCGCCGAGGCCTCGAAGACCAGGACTGGTTTGACGGCAAGGCTGTCCCAAGACCAAGTAAGGTTCTGTTGACTCTCAAATCGTGCGTTTTGCACTCTGTGCGTGATGTCCAACGTACTTCCACTGACGTGTCCGGTAAAGTACCCACTCAGCGGGAAAGCAAGGCCAATTATGTTACCTAAAGACAAGACAAGAAACAAAACAGGCGAGCCAAATTTGTGCAATTCATAGAAACTGGACTTGAATTCGACCATCAACTGGATACCGCCTGGAGTTACGCGTGTCCTCTAATTATTTGGGCAACATTCAGACATCAAGGTATCCAGGGTATTTATACTTAGAACATTGTAATTGTATACAGAGCAAAACACGTCATTGGTTATCAGATGCACCGGGGTGAACGAGGTCTAGAGTCCCATTACTGTTCGCAGTGAGCACGAGCTCACCAACCGCCTTCATCGTGGCGAGCGGCACCGCCGAGTTAATGGTCGTCAACGCTTTCCATATCTTCTGCTTCATTCAATTTGGGCCTCCGAAGCTGCCTCCCATCCTCGTCGATAATCTCCGTGCTTTAAGAGTTCAGAAGTCGTCGATCGGCCCCACCTGAGGCATGTTTGGAGATATCTGATCTCGGCTTGTGAATGGTACCGCCGCAGTTGTAAGAACTACGAGAGTGTCATGCGCATAGTGGGCCGGAGCCTGGTCGGGTCAGAGTAAATATCCACATTTAATTGAGAAGAAATGGACGATTTCCTTGCTTGCCATGATTGAAAGTAAAATAAGGTGAAAAGTTTTGGCCCACATTGACAAGGAATGCTGTGCTTTTAATAAAAATTACATATATTTGGAGAGATCTCCATACCAACTTTTCTTGATCATGGATCGATTTTCAAGAGTGGACGTCTCCTGAGGAAAATGCAATCCACTGATCGAAAAAGGTGAAATACGTCTTTCACCAACCGTGTCATCCATGATGACGTCAAAAATATGGCTGGCGTACAACACGCCACGTGAAAGTTCGTGTATCCGTGATCTCTGGGTCTTCTGCTGCTTAATGGTGACTTGGGGCGCTGAAGCTGTCCAGTTTCTGTATCAGACGGCATCTGAATAGGGTGGATGGACTCGTCCGACGGTCCCGTCACGGGCTCCGACAGTGGGGTCTCCGTCGCGGTCAATGCCACCATGGCCCGCGGCGTGCCCGATGTATCAGCCCGCCTGCCTGTCTGACCTGTCCTTAGAAATATGTTCTGCTCTCGAAAGGTTTGCGCAGCTATTGCAATTTGCATAGCATCGTACATTACAAAACAGCAAACAGGATTTTCCTGCTCCATGCTGGTGCTGGCACGATCATTTTAATCCCGGCTTTGGTTGCCGGATGTTAAATACAATAAAAAGGGGAGGTAGGAGGGGATATTTGGACAGAAGACAGTCACGGTGTTATGCCTTTGGCATGCAAATGGTTCCTGAGCCCCATGAGTTACACTTCACTTTAAAACTGGACGTGGCGAGGCCATTGCCTGTCACAATCTTACGATCACTATCGAATCACTATCATTCAATGTCGTCACTACCCAGAAACGGTACTCGAGAGGGGACCAATCACTAAACTGAAATTGCGTTCGACTCCGGCATCAAACATTACTTTCATTGAACAATTGCTCCCGGTTT
Organism: Ashinkailepas kermadecensis; assembly: GCA_034440615.1. Taxonomy (NCBI): domain Eukaryota; kingdom Metazoa; phylum Arthropoda; class Thecostraca; family Neolepadidae; genus Ashinkailepas; species Ashinkailepas kermadecensis. The sequence goes on along the minus strand of JAOTOM010001498.1, from coordinate 57,030 downwards.
ACATGTCACGTGCCTCATAGACATGCAGGCCGAATCACTTTCGGACTCCAGTGATACGACCTAACGCCACCATGGCGCACTGCAGTCAGTTCAGCTGCAGCTCGTCACCTGCAGATCCTGTCCTGGGATCGGAACGCCGCAATCTTATAATTCAGTGGAAGCCCTACCCTTGTGATGTCCTTTGGGCACCAGATTATTTATCCATGCAGCATGCAGCACGCAGCACCGCTGGAAGCAAGGTGTGACGTTCCGAAACCCTGACACCTGGCTACCATCTGCATTTTTTCGACTGTATTTTGTGGAACTTATGGTGTGTGTGGAGTGGAAGATATACATACTACGAACCATGGGCTTGATAAGAATTTCCCTATGCATTGTTTTCAGTTCGTCACAAATGCGAGTAAATATGAGCTGCTGTGGCGCACGCAGCTAATTTGGCCGGGACACTGGACGCGCAGAATGTTCCTTATGCGGTTCCAGAATGTTCCTTACTCATTCAGCCTATGAAGCGACTCATGCTATTTAATGCCATGAAGCCACTGCTGTTCAGCACCAGCACGCGCTCCCACACCAGTCTGGCCATCAGTGTCCCCGTGACATGTTGTCACTGCTGTTCAGCACCAACACTCGCTCCACACCAGTCTGGCCACAGTGTCCCCGTGACATGATGTCACTGCTGTCAAGCACCACAAGCGCTCCCACGCCAGTCTGGCCCCTGTGACATGTTGTCACTGCTGTTCAGCACCAACACGCGCTCCACACCAATCTGGCCACCAGTGTCCCCGTGGCATGGTGCCACTGCTGTCAAGCACCACACGCGCTCCACACCAGTCTGGCCACCAGTGTCCCCCTGTGACATGCTGTTACTGCTGTTCAGCACCACAAGCACTCCATACTAGCCTCGTGTCCAATATCTCCCTGTGACGATTTCTATTTTTGGTACAACTGTCACAACCGTATCATTTGGTAGTGTTTCACAGTGCTAAAATGATTAACGTCTACCCTCCCCCTCCTAGTGGTACGTTCAGCGACCTCGACCACGTCAACACCGTACCCTGACCTCAATCGCAGGGTCACCTCGTACCTTGACCTCAGTCCCAGGATCGCCACGTACCTTAGGCTCAGTCGCAGGGTCACCTCGTATCCCGGCCACAGTCCCAGGATTTCCTCGTACCCAGGATCGCCTCGCACCCTAGCCCCAGTCGCAGGGTCACCTTGTACCCTCACCTCAGTCCCAGGATCGCCACGTACCTCAGGCTCAGTCGCAGGGTCACCTCGTACCCCGGTCACAGTCCCAGGATTTCCTCGTACCCAGGATCGCCTCGCACCCTAGCCCCAGTCGCAGGATCACCTCGTACCTTGACCACAGTTCCAGGATCGCCACCGAACTTGATGACGGTAAACGTCGATTGCAGGCAATGAGCGTTGCTTGAGATACCGATTCGACGTCAACGACAGCGGCGGACTTGATGACGAAGACTGCCAGGTCTTGCTGAAGCCGATATGCGCCATTCCGCGTGTTCCCTGCGCGCGGGACGAGTGTCAGTTCGCAGGCACCACGGTACCATCGGGCACAACAGCTGTCGCGGCGAATCCATGCGTCTCGATCCTCTGCCAGCACGGCCAGATCTCGACCCAGGTGGACCCCACATGTGAGGCCACACTGGGACTGGTTAGCCTCAGGATGACCAGACGCACCTCGAGCACTGAAATTTCAGCAAAGTCGCGCCAGCTTGCAGTTCATGTGACGATACAATACTGCATGACGTGGTCTGACAGTGTGACTTAACCTAGCGTGACCAGACAATGTGAGGCGACCTGACATCGTGACGTGACGTGACCTGGCATCGTGACGTGATGTGACCTGGCGTAACCTGGTAGTGTGATATGACCTGGCGTGACCTGACATTCTGGTGTGATTTCGCACTGTGATGTGATATGACCATCGGAGAAGCTTCCCCTACTGCTGAAGCTAGAGCCATTGTTGAAGTTTAATCTATATCCATTTGGTGCATTGCAGAGGTACACCTGCAACACAATGGAGGTGTATATGTACCCATCCTTCCTGTGTCCTCCTCTGAACCAACTGGTCGACCCTGAAATTGAGAAATGCAATACATTAACCAGGATCACATAACTGAGACGTGCAGGACTAGGACCTACCCAGTTCGAATTCTATCCCCGAATCATGTCAATAACAAAATTTAACTTCTCCAACATGCATGTTTCAGCACATGTGAACCTTGAATAACGACAGGAGCGAGGAACGTTTACCTAGGACAACCACGTATCCGCTTGGGTGGTTGCTGATCGCAATACACTCGGGTCCACACGTGAATCTGCTGGGATATGTCAATGCGTCGCGACGAGGTCAAGCTGATTCCGCCCCGGAGATCGCGATAACTGGGGGAGCTTGAGGGACGAAATTAGTAGGGTAGATAATCCCGCATGGAAACCTCGTGTGTGAAGTGACACTTGATGAGGTCATGGTCTTGGTGGTGAAACGAGATTAAACGCCCCAAATCTTGTGATCTTTGGTGCCGTATTGTCTTTCCTATATATCGGAGACAATGCTAGCATCCAGCATTCTTTTACTTTTAGAAGGCTGTTTTCCGATAATTGTTATGCTTTCTATAGGATGGAATTGCATACTTTCACACATTTTCATTGAACATTAATGACTTTAACTTATGCTTTCTTGGTGTTCTATGTCCAACTTATGTTGCGGAACTATACAAGCATGTTGTCCTGTGTCGCATCATATGACCTATTTTATCAGGCTCAGGATACATTTGGGCGTTGAAGTGGAATGTGAAACTAAGCAAACTCCACACGATCATTTTTCCGCAAAGACATCGTTCTAGCGCTCAGGTTAGCTAAGATCAGTGACTTCTGAACACAATGCTCCATGTTGTCTCATCCGCATGGCGTTTAAATGGTACTTTTCTGACTCACTTGCCGCATTTTCTCCTCATTTCTGATTTCAATGCTGGAAGAAACGGCAGAATTACGAAAGCTTACTTACCGACGTATATTGGGCGTGGCGGGTGCCTGTGACATACATTGGGAGCAGCAGTTGCCTCTACAGGATGCAGTTGCGCGACCTGCACTGTCCAAAATGCCGAAAAAAACATACAGATGTTTTCTCAATGGTTGATGCACATTATGTAATGCTATGCTGTAATATCTTAAAATCAAGTATTCAATGCAAATTAATTGACAACACGGATCGCTTCATTGCAGTGTTCTGAAACTTATAATCTTTGGTTGAGCAACGCATCCAAACGAACTTAAATATGGCACTGGTTGGCCTTTGTCGGCATCCCCTTAGGTACATGAATCACAGTGGATACAGCACATCAGTATATTTATTAGCCTGCCGATATCTAGCTCCATACAAAGCAAGGAAACAACATGACTCCTACTACCAACTGCCATAGACGGCACTTCGAGGACGTCCATGACATTTGTTCTCACATTTTTGTGTAGTGCGATACAATAACGCTACCAGTTCATTTCCATGCATTGCTGCCAAATAGTTTCAGAACACCAAATCATTGAGAATGACCAGATACGACGGAGATACAAGTCCGCACTAAATCCATCTTGAGATAATCCTGACTGTGTGTCAGTGAACATCGCATAGCTGTTGAAAGAATGTGGAATACTCAGCTCCTTTGGCTTCATGATAAATGTGTTTATTAATTTGAAATGTCTTCATTTGTTACATGTCTCCTTATTTGTGCATCTACACATCTTCATCAGGGCTGGAGATCTCTCACGAAGCCAGGGGTTCAAGTCCTTATTTTAAGACATATTTTCAGATTGAGTATGGAAAAGACAAATTAATATTAACAGTGTACCAAACCCGGGGACACTAGACACCCCTGCCACCACCCCTCATCCACCCGGGATCTACAGCTACGATCTTCACTTTGACATTGGGCTATACTTGTATGGTCGTCGCGAACTGTAAGATTACACAGAACTTGCATGAAAATGACATGAATGTGTAGAGACGACAGAATGATTGATGGTGAAGTGGTCAGTATCACTAACTATGTGTCTGGAGCAGTGTCCCTGACTGTGTTCCAGCGGCGGTGTCTCTGTCGGTGCCCCTACAGCAGCGTCCCAGACTGTGTCCCTACAGTAGTTCACTGGATGTGTGGTGTCCCGACAATGGTGTTGGAGGAAAGTTCCTCTAGGCCAGTGGAAAGTTCGTAGAACTAACGCGTCGCAAAAACCTCAGTCTCAAAGTTCAGTATCAAATTTGTATCAGTATGTAATCAGTATCAGTATCAAATCAAATAAATGCCCTTCGCCTTAAGCGTTTGTTGTTCTTGTTGCTATCGTTTTTGTGTTGTTTGTTGTGGTTGCTGTCTCCGACTGTGCCCCTACAGCAATGTCCCTGACTGGACCTCCACAGCAGTGTGACTGGCTGTGACCATACAGCGGTGTCCCTGACTGGGCCTCCACAGCAGTGTGACTGGCTGTGACCATACAGCGGTGTCCCTGACTGTGTTCCTACAGCAATGCAACTAGCTCTGTCTCTACAACAGTGTCACTGACTGTCTCTACAGCGATGACCCTGACTGTTCCAGGTTGCGAGCTCGATTGTCAGCTGTACTGGCCGGGCAGCTTCTATGCGGGCAACGACACCGGGTGCTTCTGTGGCATGTGTGGGGATATCACATGCGACTGCATGTCTCCCGATACCGGTGGACACGATGAAATGATTTCTCTTCTTTTTTTTTAAGTTAGGCACTTCGGCCTCCTGAGGTCATTTCGTTCCGCGGAAAAAATAATGACAAACTATAGAGCTATGAAAGTCAATTTATGAATTCTGGATCAAGTTGGTTTGTCGTCGAAAGATGAAGGGTAATTTTATTAGAAAAGGGTGTTCATCTCCCAGTAGCGTGGGTAAAGAAAATGGAATGTTGTGTGTTCGGCAGTAGTCGGTAAGTGTTTTTCGAGGGCCATGGTACTGTTGACGGTGTAGGAGTATATGTTTGACTGTAAGATGGGTGTTGCATGATGGGCATGAAGGTCGAAGTGAAGCCGTGTAGATATGTCGATGAGTAAGGAAAGTATGGCCGATACGTAAACGTGATAGTACTTTTTCTTCGAGACGGTTTTTATATGATGAGGTCCAGGTGTCGACGCCAGGTTTGATGATGCGTAACTGCGTATGGGTTGTGTTTTGTGTCCAATTTTGAGTACAAAAATGTCGAATGCTCTGTTGTATTGATGATTTAATACCTTCAAAATGTGGTGGAATTTCTGTGATGTGTTGGGAGTGTAATGAAGCTTTTGCTAATGTGTCGGCTTCGTTTCCTGGGATGCCGCAGTGACTGGGCACCCACAGGAAACGGACCTTCACGCCCATCAGATGAAGTGTTCCTAACGTTTCATAAATAGATATATGGCAATGATGTGAAAAAGAAAGTGACGAAAGAGATTGTAAAACAGATTTGGAGTTCGAACAAATGACGACGCTGCGCACGGGGTGACAGATAAACCGATTGCGAATGTAGCGGAGGGCAATGAGGATAGCATGTAATTCAGCGATGAAAATTGATGTTCCGTCTGGTAGTCGATGTTGTTTTTTGTATGTTCCCGAAAATATGGCATTTCCTGTAAAGTTTGCGTCTTTCGAACCGTCAGTAAAAACAAAAGGAACATGAGAATAACGAGACCGAAATTTGTACAAATTTTGTTTCGCATATTCTGGACAAAGCTGTGATTTTGGAGTGGTGGTTAAATACAAAATGTGTAATTTGGCTATCTACCACGGTGGTGTAGTTGGTGGAGAAAGAGAAGTAATGCGTGGAATAGTGAAATGAAGTTGTTCAGAAAATGTTTTGACTCGAGAAGCTGTAGTGAGACCAGTTCATTTTTCGGCTGGACCTAAATAATCATGATGTATATTTGGGAGAATTTGTAATGACGCGTGTGTGGGGTGGTTTGCGTGAAGTTGAATTTTGGAGGCGTACCTAAGTGTTTGCTGCATTCTACGGAGAGCTAGTGGAGGAATTCCCGATTCGGCTTCTAAAGAAATGATGGGTGAAGTTTTCATTGCACCGAGTGCGATACGGATAAATGTATTTTGAATGGTGTCTAAAATCTGTACGGAGGATGTGCTAGCACCGGTATATACTACGGATCCATATTCAATTATGGGTAGAACTGAAGATTTGTAAAGTAGTAGAAGTGTATGACGGTCGGCTCCAAGGGATGAAGAAGTGATGCATCGAAATAAATTCAGTCGGTGAAAACATTTATTCTGCATGTGTTTGATGTGTTTATGCATTGAAAGCCTACGGTCAAAAATAACACCGAGAAATTTAAACGAATTTACAAAAGGTATATCATTGTTTCCGAGGTAAACCGGTATTTCTGGAATTGGGCGAGGAAAAGATTTGCTAAATATCATGGTTGCAGATTTTGTAGCGGACAAAATGAAACCATTTTTCAGGGCTGTGGTTCACGAAAAGAAACTTTGATGCCAGGACCGTGTATTGCGCATCGCTCGGCGGTAACCAGACTGCCCCGGCACAGCCCACACCCTCCCAGCTCAACTCGACACCGTTCCCGCGTTTCCGACACCCCCGATCGCTGATTGGCCCATCCCGCACACGCCCCACCACGCCACGTATCCGGCCGCCCCGCCCCGGTCACGAGGTCGCCCTACTGGCTGACTCACCTGCCGACATCCCCCACGCGGTGGCCAGTGCCACCGCGTGGGGCCAGTGCCAGTGCCACCTCGCATGCAATCTCACTACACCCCCCCCTCCCCCCATGATCTCAAACATCATTCGCCCACATCACTCGACACGCCATCCGTACCACACAGTCGTGCGCTCCGGCGGGGCGCAGCCCGCCACCCGTCCAAATCTATGTCCAGCGTTTCGTCCGGCGCATACGTCGCGTCGCGCGGATCAGTCACCGTCAGGTCCAGGTCGTCCAGCGAGTCGTCGGCCGGTTCGTCGGCGGGGGCGTCAGGCGGGCGCACCGGGGCCGGTCGCTCCGCTCGCGGAGGCGGGACGTCGCCCGACGGGCCAGGCGTCGCCACCCCCTGTGGGTCGCCGGGCCACATCACTGCGCGGACAGCCGGCCGGGGCGGCGGCGGACGGGGCAAGGCCCTGTCCCACTCCGTAGCGCTGTAGTCGTCGTCGTCACTGTCGCCGTCATCGTCGTCGTCGTCCCCGGCGTCCTCCGCCGCGGCGCGAACACCGTCGTCCACGCGCCGCCGCACACAGCGGACGTGCCAGGGGCGACCATCCACCTCGATCAGGGGGGCCGGCAGCAGCCGCGTCACGATGCCCTCGCGCGACCGCTCCGTGCAACACGTGGGCGCGCCGCGCCGTCGCAGCCACACCAGATCTCCACGCTGGAGCGGGGCGTCGACCAGCTCGGTACGCATCGCGTCGGGCCGGACGGTGGTGTTAATCGGCAGCTCACGACCCGGATATGCGTACAGGCGGGCGGCGGGGGCGGTGGCGGCGTTCGCGCCGTCCAATGGTGTCGTGTTATACCGATGCACCACCTCCGCAATGGAGCAGGCCTGTCGAGCTGTCATCACCTTCACCGTCCGGTGGTGGCGCTCGACGATGCCGTTCCCGCCCGCCTCATACACCGCCCGGAATCGCAGCTGCAGGCCCCACTGCGCTGCGAGTGCCGCCATGCACCGGCTACGACACGCGGTAGCATTATTCAACAATATTTCATCGGGCGCGCCGCACTCCAGAAACATCGTGTGGAGATGCCCCGCGATCTCGCCCGCTGTCACGTTGCGCAACTTGCGCCACAGCCCGAAACGTGATGGTCCACAGTCGACCACCGACATGTACGCCACGTCCCGGTAGTGTACCACGTCGATGGCCAGGCGCCGCCAACAGTCCGGCACGCTCAGGTGCCCATGGTCCCATCGGACCGGCGCCGGGTCAATCAATTGGCACACGTTGCAGGCCCGAACCACCGCCCATACCGCTGGCCGCGACACCCGCGTTTCACGGCACAGCCGCCGCGCGTGCCACAGGGTACGCCGCACCCCTTGATGTCCGCAGCCCTCGTGGACCGCCCTGATCCACGCGGGCTTCGCGTCGGGCCGTGGGTCAATGGCGGCCACCACGGCCGGCGCATCGTCGCCATCCTCGTCGGCCGAGGCCGAGTCGCGCAGCCACTCTTTCGGCACACGGGTGAGAATGTCCGCCGGGTTGTCGGCGGATCGCACAAGACCGATCGTCATGGACAGCTGGAACTCCGCGACCAGCTGCCGGATGACGTCGATCCGTCTGCGAATTAACATCTCCCCGTGTGCCTTAGTGCGCAAGCGCGAGCGGCCACTCAGCGCGTCATCAATCCATTTGTGCACGGTGGCAGAGTCAGTGCGGAGATCGACGGTACTGACCCCCATGCCACAGCAAGATTGATACCGCTCAGCGCCGCGTCGAGCTCCGCCATGTTAATGTGCATATCGGCCCGCGACTCCGGTCTCAGCCAACTCGCGTCTTCCACGACGCCGCCGTCCGCGTTGGCCACCACCACGCCCGCCGCGAGCGAGCTGGCGTCCGTCCAGACGACCAACTTGTCCCCGTCCATACACCAGGGGCCGTGGGCCGGGCCAGCCTCGCTCAGCCGAGCCGCCACCTGGTCGACCTGGCCGCGCAACGCCTAGTCACCAATCGGGTCGTCCCACCCGGTCGACAAGGCGTTGGCGCGTCGCTTGAGCCACGCGGCCGCCGGCCTGAGCCAGCCGGCCACGGGCACATGCCACACCAGTCGGCCGCACCAGGCGAACACTGCCCGACGAGTGAGCACCGCCGGCGGGGCCGCCACCGGATTGTCGCGCCGCCAGTGGAGCGCGCCCTCTTGATTCGGGCTCACGCGGAGCCCGAGAAGGCGCGTCCCGGCAGCCGCACGCTCCGGTGGCTTGCACGCCAGGCCGTACCTCGCGAAATGCGCCACCACGTAGTCCGCACTGACGACGCTCTCGTCCACCAGCAGATTATCTACGTAGGGCAACACGCCGCGGGACACGTCCCGGTCGCGGAGCAGCACTGCTTTCACGACGGCTTTCATCACGAGTGGGGCGATGTTGAGCCCGAAGCCGATCCGTGTTAGACAGTACCGCTGTCCACGAACCTCGACCGTCTGATACGGCCACAGCCGTCTGTCCAGCCGGAGCTGCAGGTACGCCCTGCGCAGATCAACGACCGCGACACGGGCGCCGTGTCGTGGCCAGCGTCGCAGCTGGTCGACACAGACGTCCGCGTCGGCGGTGTGCGCAAGTGACCGTTCAACTCGCGGTAGTCCAGGGCAAGGGGCGCACCTTGCCCTGGTTCGGCTGTTGGACCGCCATCAACGGTATCAGGCCGCGCGCTGGCCCATCCGTCCCCTCGTTGTATGGCCGCAGCCAGCCCTCGGCGACCCATAAGTCGAGCTCGGCATCGTACGCCGCGCGCGCTGCCGCCGGCACCGCGTACTGCGCGGTCCGGTTCCGCAGGCGCGCCGGTCCGACGCCCGTCGCCCACTTCCAGGCCACCGTCCAGGCCGCAGCCCGCGCGTCGAAGCGCGCCACGAAGTCCGCGGCATCCACCTGCACATCCTGTGCCGCCGCCCCGACCACCGCGGCATCCACCTGCACGCTCCGTGCCGCAGCCGCCGCCGTGCAGACCCCCACGTCTGACGCGGCCCGCACTACGACACCTCCCAGCGCCGTCACCCCGGTCATGCCCATAATCATGTCCACGCCCAGCGGTCTGTCCGGCACCACCAGGGCCGCGAGCGTAACCGGCTTGCCCTGGTAGGCCACCACCACACGCGTGACGCCGACGCACCTCAGCGTCCCCTCATTGACGGCGCGTAGCAGCACCGACCGCGGCTCCCACGTCGAGCAACACCCGACGTAGATGAGCACATCGGTACATCCCGTGTCTATTAGTGCCCGACGCGCCACGCCGTCCACAGACATTTCCACCACCGGGAGCGCGCTCACGCCTCCGGAGACGGCGCTTGCGCTGGCGCGCCCCCGGCGGAGTTTCCCACTCGTCGCGGGCAGGCGGCCGCGAAATGACCGACGACGCCGCAAGTCCAGCAGCGCCGTCGCAGGGTCGGAGTCAGACGTCGTGCAGCGACGGCACCGACCGCGGCCGACGCAGCGGCAGCAGCGACGATCGCGGCCTCCTCGGTCGCGCGACGCCTCTCCGCCTTCAACGCCGTGTGTGCGCGTGACAGCGTGCTGAGCAGATCCGCTTCTCCTGGCCGGGCTCCCGCCAGTACGACAGCGCTAACGGCCGCGGGCAACCCGTTCACGCGCGCGGCCGCCATCTGCTGGTCCGACACGCCGCCGAACAGGGCGGCGTACGGCGTATGCTGAGCCATGGTTTCCGCTATGGTGTTTACTACTGCTTTTGGATCTGGAATGGTGATGTTTGGGATTTTGAGGGCCGGGAGTGATTTAAATGGGGTGCGTCCGGACAATCGGCGGATTAATTGCCAAATTTGGCTTAAATCTGTTCGAAAAGTAAGCCGTTTTAAATATTCTGACCATGAATGACGCCTAGCATCGCGAATAAGGCGGTGTGTCCTCGCTCGTTCACGGTTACATATAATTAAATGTTGTTGATCTGGGTGTCTGAGGTATTTCCTAAATGCTCTTTTTCTTACCGTAATGGCATGTGCAATTTCGGGAGTCCACCAAGGTACTGGCTTACGTTTTGCAAAAGGCTTGGTGAGGGGAATTGTAGTAGATGCTGCTTCGATAAGTGTATTTGTAATTAATTTGATGTTTTCCACGGGAGAAATGTTGGGGTTGTATTGAATATGTGAAAGTTCCTGAAATGTTGTCCAATCAGCCTTCGACAGTTTCCAGCGGGGGATGAAACTGGGTGTGGTATCGGTCGCAGTTGAAAATGTCTGTGTTAATTTGATGGGGTAATGGTCGCTGTCATGAATGTCGGTATCAATGGTCCAGTCAAAATCGTTCGCCAGGGTCGGAGAGCATATTGATAAGTCAATAGCTGTTTTTGTATTATGTCCAAGGAGAAAAAAATGTTGCTTCTCCTGTTAAGTAAGACTAAATTATGTCGGTCTAAAAATTGTTCAATGATGTGGCCGCGAGTGTCTATGTGTACGTGTTTGATCCCAGGCTGGGCTATGTGCGTTAAAGTCTCCGGGTAGTATGAAAGGGTTCTTTAAATGTGCTATAAGGTTTTCTAAATGCGTCAAAATATTTGTGTTGTCGGTGTGTGGCGGAATATAGATGGAGCACACATCTATATTTCTACAATGTAAACGCAATGTACAAGCTACGGCTTGTAATTGTGTATTAAGTGTAATTTGTGTATGTGTGAAATCATTGTTTATGTAAAGTGCTCCACCGCCACTGCGATGTGATCCGCGGACCTCGTCGTGACGATACCAGGGGCGTCGATTTGTATCCTTTTGCGGGGGCCATGGCCCCCCAATGCTGGTCTTGGCCCCCCCAATGTTGATTTGGGCCCCCTCAATAACCCATGCTATTTTTATGCTGATAAAAAGCTAAAGGAAAAAAAGAAGAAAAACACTGTGTTAGGTACATAGAAAACTTAGTTGATGTTAACCAGCACATTTTGTACTGAAAAAGAACAGATTTGGATTAGATAGTGGACTGAGTATCCAACTTTTGCTACACAATTCAAAATTATGTGCAAAAAAAAACAAAATAGCTAGATTTCCCTCCACTGTGCAAGGAAAACTTACGACATAAAATGTTAAGATTCGCTGATGATGCATTTTAAACCAGATTGTCTTTTTTTAATGTTAAGCCACAAAACAACAATTGGATTGTCATACTGATGTTTGTACACACCACCAATGGCAAAACCACACACATGTGAGCTTAAACAGGACAAAATCCATTCTTAATTTCAAGTCATTGTCAAACTTGCATTGTCCAGTGAACAGCAATGACAATCATCCTTGAGATTGTGGATATGCAAACTATATTTATCTTCAGCAGCCCACCTATCAAACCATCAGCTTGATATTTACCTAGGTACCTACCTAAATGCCCAATGACAATGCATGCATTCAATATTGATATGAGGAAAACGAGAGCCATGTGTGGGCAAATCTGCCAGCTTATGATACCATGACAGAGAAAAGTCAGCAAGAAGCTGCATGGCCACTGCAATATAATTGGTATTCCTAAAATAATAAAAAAGAAAGCTATGGCTCACATGACTTCTAAGCAAACCTTAGTCATCCACGACCAATGCTATACAAGAGAAATAGCCTTGACAAGCCCAATGTCTCGTACGCCGCAAAAACACCATTATTAAACGCCGCAAAAATACCATTATTTTAAAAGGTACACCAAAGTCGCATTCAAACCTTGATGACGTCACAGGTTTTTATTCGTATATTGCAGAAATTGGTAGCATCAGGCAAGTTTCAATTTAACTGCATGGGGGAGTGACTTTTTCAGGCGTACCGGACCACAGAGGTCATTTGCGCCACCTTTGAAGCGAGTACGTTACATGTCTGACTATAAAAGCGGGTGTTTGCGATCAAGGTGCAGGCATGTGGACGTTTACGTAAAGGGAATTTTACGTTATAGTTTGTGTGATATTTTAGGCGCTGAAGGCGGGGCTAGGATGGGGACATCCCCCTAATGTCTAGATGGCAGGGGCGTCGATTTGTATCCTTTTGTGGGGGCCAGGGCCCCACCAGTGTTGATCTTGCCCCCCCCAATGTTGATTTGGCCCCCCCAATAACATATGCTATTTTTATGCTCATAAAAAGTTGAAGAAAAAAAAGAAGAAAAACACCATGCTTGGTACATAGAAAATGTAGTTGATGTTAACCAGCACATTTTGTAATATAAAAAAACAGATTTGGGTTAGATAGTGGACTGACTCTCCACCTTTTGCTACAAAATTCAAAATGGTGTGCACAAAAAACAATTGTCATTGTCAAACTTGCATACAATCCAGTCCCGTGAACAACAACCAGTTATCATTGAGAGTGTGGATCATAGGCGCACCGGAGGGGTGCCCAGGGGCCCGCCCCCCCCATGAGACCAAAGTGCCCTTTTGGCCAAAAGTGCCCTTTTGACCGAAAAGTGCCCTCTTGGCCGGAATGTCCCAAATTTAGCCCAAAAATCACCTGCCTTATGTGCCCCGCCTGTGCCAAAGGTGCCCTTTGGGCCCAAAACTGCCCTTTTGGCCTAAAAGTGACATTCCCCTGTGCTCTTTCCTGTCCTATGCCTGTCCCAATTAGGTGCCCTTTTGATCTAAAAGTGCCCTGTGCCCTGCCCTGTACCCTGCCCTGTGCCTTGTGCTGTACCGTGAACTCTGCCCTGCCCTGTGTCCTGCCCTATGCCCTGCCCTATGCCCTGCCCTGTGCCCTGCCCTGTGCTCTGCCCTGTGACCTGCCCTGTGCCCTGCTCTGTGCCCTGCCTTGTGCCCTGTCCTGTGCCCTGCCTTGTGCCCTGCCCTGTGCCCTGCCCTGTGCCCTGCCCTGCCCTGTGCCCTGCCCTGTGCCCTGCCCTGTGCCCTGCCCTGTGCCCTGCCCTGTGCCCTGCCCTGTGCCCTGCCCTGTGCCCTGCCCTGTGCCCTGTGCCCTGCTCTGTGCCCTGCCCTGTGCCCTGCCCTGTGCCCTACCCTGTGCCCTGTCCTGTGGCCTGTGCCTATAGGCGCACCGGTGTGTGGTGCCCAGGGGGCCCGGCTTCCTCTCCCTAGGTCGAGATCGAGAAGTGTCCCTCGGCAGAAAGTGCCCTTTTGGGTTTGGGCGCAAAAGTGCCCATCGGCCTTGGCCTAAACGATCGAACGATACATACCTACCCCGCCTACCCCTAGGTTCGGCATAAAAAATGAATCAGCCTCCCAAAAAATCCTTGCTTAAATCTCACTTTTCAGTGTTCCGTCAGTGAACAGCTGGACTTTCTTGTGCGTTTGCCCTGGGTACATCTGGCCGAACATGGGTTTCTTATTAAAAATTGTATTCAGTCAATTTACGCGCCAAAATTGTAGCGGCCTGAAGCTCCGTTCATGGCTGAGGCGGGCACAAGCACGATGTTAACCACGATGGCATAAATTTGCACTTTATGTTTATAGGTACCTACACCACCCTGAAACTATAAATAACTGGGCTGTTATGTCTCAAGCTCATGTACCTTCTTCAGTCTGCGCATGCATAACCATCCTCAGGTGTCTGGATAGCAGTAGCTCAGGCCCTTAGAAAAAAAGTACCTACCTGCTTACCTGTAGCTATCTACCTGAACCTATTATGAAACAGCATTGGTTCGAGATAGCACTTTTAAAGGCTGTGAATGCTCCAGAGCCTAGTTTCCCACCTACCTCTATTCTGGTTACCTTTCAGTAGAAGGACAGATTAACTGCAGGCTACAATAAGTAGGGAGGTACCTACCTAGTTGCACTGATATCAAGGACTTGGTGCTGGGGAGGGGCAATCAGGGCAACTGTCCCTTAAGTGAAGCCTCTGTGGGCCCTTTTGAGGTTCCATGATTCATAATCGGGCACCCCGGTTGCCTGCAACAAATGCAGCGAATTGTGACGGAGGGATTGTGACGGAGGAATTATGACGGAGGAATTGTGAGCAGGCTGCATGTTTTTGGAAATATTATTGTAAATACAAGGTTCGGTGCTATAACATATAACGTGTCCCATGGAAAATTCACGCCCCCCCCCGGTCAGCAAACCTTCCAGTGTGCCCCGGGCCGCAAAGTGCCCTTTTGGAGCCGGTCAAGTACCCTTTTGTAGCCGGCCAAGTGCCCTTTTCGGTCCGGGCCCCCCCATGGAAAAATCCTGGGTGCGCGCCTGGTGTGGATATGCAAACTATAATTAACCTCAACAGCCCACTCATCACACTATCAGTTTGATATTTGCCTGGTACCTAGGCACCTAGGTACATGCTGCAGAAAGACTTAGAAGAGCTTGTGAAGTGGTCCAAAAATGGCAGATGAAATTAAATTTTGATAAGTGCAAAATCATGCATGTATGCAGCGGCGTCGATTTGTATCCTTTTGTGGGGCCCCACCAATGTTGACCTTGCCCCCCCCCCCAATACTGATTTGGGCCCCCCAATAACCTATGCTATTTTATGCTGATAGGAAAGCTAAAGGGAAAAAATGAAAAACACCATGCTAAGTAGAAACATTGATGTTAACCAGCACATTTTGTACTGAATAGAAACAGATTTGGATTAGATAGTGGACTGACTGTCCACCTTTTGCTGAAAAATTTAAAATTGTGTGCAAAAACAAACAAAATAGCTGGAATTCCCTCCACTGTGGAAGTACAGCTTACATCTTTCTGGGTTGGTTGGTTGGTTATTTGGGTTTACTGGTGCATTGACTGCGTTGGTCATACAGCGCCCATACAACTTTTCTTGTTCCCACCTTAAAGCACCATAATTTTTTTCGGAGCTTATGGGTATAACCCATAAGCTTCCGAAAAAAAATTACAACCATGTTACAAAAAAATAAAATTTTGTATTCAAAATCAGCTTAGGTTAGGTTAGGCTCGGTTAGGTTCTTTTTTAAGGTTGAGAATTTTCAGAAAATAAATTAAGTGAAATTTTAATTTAGTTAAATTTTTGTTCTCAAAAGATAGGTTAGGATAGGCTAGGTTAGGTTTTGTTGCATGGAAAAAAAAATAATGTTTATGCGATGTTACCGAACTCAAAGCCTTTTTGGCATTATTTTGCTCACAACCTGAAAAGTAAGCACAACAAATAAGTGGGTCCAATCATCTTAGTCACCTTCATAAACATGGTATTCTGCATATTTTTCTTTGTTTTAAAGGAAAAAAGAACACCTTAGACTGCAAGGTTACGAAATAATTATCAATTTTTGGGGGAAACGTTTTTGGATTTTTTTTTAAAGTTTTCCAACTTGAAAAGCCTAAACTAACCTAACTTAACCGAACCTAACCCATTTGCTTGCTATATGGAGGCAAATGTGTGTAAAAACTTGTCTTGTTACCACCTTAAAGCACAATAATACCGATTTAGCTAGGTTAGGCTAGTTTAGTTGTTTACCTTGGAAAAATTGTTCAATCATTTTCAAAAATAAAATTAAATTGGAAATTTTCCTTCAAAAGCAGCTGACATTAGGTTCGGGTAAGTTGGGTTCGGTTGTTCAATTTAGAAAATGTTCAGAATATATATTGCTTAATTTTTGTTTCTATTTTTTCTCCAAAGCAGGGGCGTCGATTTGTATCGATAGACACTAGCGCGCATTAAATGTCACACATCGTGATGGGCGTTCCTCAGAACATCCAAAATCGTAACATGCAAATACAAAATTCCAGTTACAGAAATTCCTGCGCCTGAAGTCTAAATTTGAGATTACAGTGAAAAATGTGACGGAGGTAAGACATCTGTGGTGCAATTGCGCGCAGTGTTTAATCCGGAGGCCAATCTCATGTGACGTCGTACTGATTCGTGTTTTTATACTTCGCACATTCTGATGTATCGCACTTTCTGATGTATCTGCGGATTGGTGTGATTTTAGATAGTGAATAAATAGCTTGCTGATATTTAATTCCCAAAGGAACAGTAGTTGAAGAAGTTGGCAGGTAAGCTTGAAAAAGTCCAGTCCATGCTTTTTTCTGATTTGTGCTCAGGGTTTCCATGTTAATATCACATAACTACCACGTTTGTCTTCAAGAAGAGCTGTTTTTAGTTTACTTTTATTAATATTTTCATTCCACTGCTCTTAGTGCCCTTTCTGCCCAGGATTGGGGCACCTAGTGTTGCATTTCCGTCCAGGGGTTGGCACACCTTTTGGTAAATTTACAGCTTAAGTAACTTCTGATTAATTTTTTCCCATGCAATGTTTAGGAATGTGATGAACACGATGTTACTGCTCATTTTGGTAAATTTGTGTTTTAAGCAGTGGCGTCGCCACAAAATTCTTCCAGGGGGGGCAATGTTCATAGGGGGCCTCCTGTTCCCCAAAAGGGGGCCTCCACTGTTTAAAAAAAAAAAATTATTAAACAGAATATGCATGGGTGAATACGAACCTAACAAAATAATCCATCACAAAAAAGAAGAAAAAAAAACATTCATTCAGGCACATCATACCTTTCTGTGTTGCCATATATCATCAACAAAGACATCCTCTATGGCAAGGTAGACTTTTTTTAAGTTATCTTTATGAATTATATGAACTAGATTCTGTCTTCAGTTTTCGTTTGATTTGTATAATTCCATAAAGTAACGTCCAAGACATTTCTTTAGCACTGCTTTTTTCCTTGGCACCTGTTCTATTCTGGGAAATATTTGGCAAATTACACTGTTCCAGTAGGTCCTGTGTTAGGGCCTCCTATTGCTTTTTAATCTCTTAGCATGGTTCCCGAATGGGAACATGATTTCATATTGATGTCTTGTTTGTTCTTGGCATGGTGCATCATTTACGCAAAACGCAATAGCAAGAATCATTTTTTTCGCTGAGAACTAAGCCATACCAGGGTATAAATAAGCAAATGTGGATAAATACGTCAGTGCCAAAACAAACCAATATCTTTATGCTTTATCGACGAGAAGAATTTTCCCACTGGCCTCTAGATTGTAGCGAGCTGGTGGGGCTCGTGCTGAGCATATCTGAAAGATATCCCATTGATCAACCCACTTCTATGTCCACCAAGTTTAACTGAATATAGCTAGGTTCATCACTACTGTTAGTAATTCCCACCAGCTTGATCTCATAAACAAG
Source organism: Ashinkailepas kermadecensis (assembly GCA_034440615.1). Lineage (NCBI taxonomy): Eukaryota > Metazoa > Arthropoda > Thecostraca > Neolepadidae > Ashinkailepas > Ashinkailepas kermadecensis. The sequence continues at coordinate 39,308 of JAOTOM010001498.1, read as the reverse complement.
CTTAAACGATCATTTCTCAGTCCTCGAACGACAATTTCGCAGATGCGACAACGAGAAGTGAATTGAATTAGTTTTCTGATCGTCATCTTAGGGATTTATTTCTTCTTTTCTTATAACATTTGGTGCTGGCTGCAAGGCACTTGGCACAGAAGCTAAGATAATAAATCCTCCGCGAATAAATTCACGGCAAGAACAAGCATTGAACAACAATGCATCAATGGCAATGGAACAATGTAACAATGATAATGCATAAATAATGCAAAACCTTCGAATTCCACGCCTTCACGCCCATGGTTATCGCTGTGCTGTACCGCTTTGTAAATTATGTCGTTGAGAAGGTACTGAAGCTGGGAAGCTTTAATCATGCAGGCTGTAATCACAGAAGACAACTTTGTAGGAAGAAATACGTTTTAAAACATCGTTCCTCCCATTTAATATGGGGCACCGGTATTGTTTTGTATGTTTGTGAGGGGAAGTTTCCCCCGAAATGTTGACCTTGCTCCATGGACGTAAGTTTTCCGATTTAGACCACTATTTTGTCAAAGGGGACCATTTTAAATACAATAATTAGTGATCGACTGGATTATCCTGTGGAGGGGCCTAATCTATCACTATCGTTTCTGATTCGTCTGATTTCAACCTTAGCTCCCCCACCCTGTTCGAATGTATTATTTTGGTATCCCTTGACAAGTCACCTCGTACTGCTGAAATTACACCTACGCAAATCACTTTAAAATATAAAATTTCCCAATTTCAGACATTCCGGTTCATAGCGCCCTACCGAACCGAACCGCCTGAGTGTACCGAACCGAACCGCCTGAGTGCAACCTACCGAACCGAGGCCCAGCCTGAGTGTACTTCTTTGAAGCCGTTTCGTATTTCTTCGTCTACGGATGTGTCTTAGGGCTCCAATCCATTTTTGTTAGAGATCCAACGCATTTTCGAAACTACTGCTCGTATTAGAGTTTGTTGCTTTTTTGTGCACCGAAGACTTTTTTAGTTGTCAGGACGCTTTCAAAGATCTCGATGTGTTTACTTAGTGCCCGGCATTTTTGTTCGTTTCGGACCATGTTGCTTTTTGCGGCCCCAGCCTCTTTTCAGGCCCTTGTGCAGTCATATGGTCCCTGTATGCCTTGAGAGCTTCCGGTGTTTTTTTTTAATGATTTTTTTTTAGAGTTCCCGGTATATATAGTTATGGTTACAACACATGTTTTCGGGTCCTGTCGCTTTTTGCGAGACTGCGCTTTGGAGGGCCAGTCGCATTCTCGGTCCTCGTTGTGCTCTTAGGGTCCCGCTGTGTTCATTTGGGGCTTCTGACGCACATTTGTGGTGTCCCGGTACGATTTCGGGGCTTTTTCTGGGTTCTATCGCGACTTATCGCGTCCAGGCGCGTGGTTCCGGGACCCAACGCCAGTTATCTGGGCTCAACGCGATTTTATGGATCTCTTCTGAATTTTCTTTAAATTCCAAATCCCGGCCTGATTTTTTCGAGTCCCTGGCGCCATGTTTTTGTATCTCACCTCGATTTTCTTCGTGTGGCCCGCGAATTTGTGTGGCCCTAGCGCGACTTTTGGGGGCCTCGGCTGGATTCTTGGGAGCATACCGCTCTTAGGAGGGAGGGGCATTTGCCCTTTTGATATGTCACTGCGGCCACCAAAGGACTTTTTCAGCCGATGGCACCTTTCGGAGTATAAATGCCCTCCGGGCAATTTTTTCCGGACCTGTTCTTAATTTGCCGGTGCTGGGGTCGATTCTATCGAGACTCGGTGTGAACTTTTGGACATCGAGTTCTATTTTCTTAAAGGTCCTTATGCGATATTTTTCGGTCCTGGTACGATTCTTCGGTTTCCAGGTGCGATTTTTTTCGGTGCCCTGACACGTTTTTTTCCAGTGCCCAACGGGTTTTGGGGGACTTTGACTCGATTTTTTTGTGGAGCAGAGTGACATTCCGGTTGATAATTGATTTTTGGGGCAGCTGTAACATTTTGGGTCCAGGCGCGACCTTTTTGTGGTCCAGTGAGATTTTCAAGGGCTGCGACGCGACTTTTTCTAGTCCAATGTAATCCTTTATGTCCCGACGTCATTTGCTTGGATCCCTAGCTCGAGTTTTAGCGACCTAGACACTTTGTGGGTGTCCAATACGTTTTTGATGCTTTTGGTGTCCTTGTTGGGGCCCCAGAGTGATTATCCATGTCCGGATTGTTTTTCGTTGCCCCGGCTTCATTTGTGTCCCAATGATACTGTTGGGGAACGGGCTAGGGGCACCTATCGTGCCCCTAGCGTGATTTTCATGGTCCGAGCGTGAACTTTTGGTACCCCTAGGCTCAGCGTGATATTCAGGGTCCCCGGCCGGATCTTTTGGGCCCATATCGTGATTTTCAAGTACCCCGGCACGATTCCTGGCATTTCAGGGGCTTCTTGCAAATTATAGATCTCCTCTCGCGTCTTAGGGGTCTCGCCTCATTTCCTGGAGCCTTTTTACCGGCTTTTGGACGTCTTCTGGTGCATCCTACCCTCCTCCATATTCAATGGTCCTCTTCTCCCGTTTTGGAGGGCGTCCTCCCACATCCTAAGGCCCCTTTAACGTGGCATGGGGCTTCCTCTCATGTTCCAGGGGCATCCTCTGCTAAATTAGGGGCCTCCTGCCACGCCTCGTGGGCCTCCTTTGTCCTCGCAAAGCTTACCCGTCTTGAGGGATCTTCAATTTGGAAACCTCGCCTCGTTCCATACCTGCTACCTGCCACTCCCATCTTAAGTGCCTTCTCTCATTTCCTGTGAATTCCTTCCGGTCGTCGGGGCTTCGTTCGGCCCTGGAAACCTACTCGATCTCGAGGGACTTCTCTCGAGTCCGGCAGGGATCTCTTTTTCTCTTCTAGAGGCTTTCTTTTTCAAATTAGGGGCCTCCTCTCACGTCTTCGGAGCATCCTGTTCTGCGTTTTGATTATATCTTTGCCCATTTTAAGGGTGGCCTCTGATCTCCTGGTGGATTCCTGCTCTCTCTCTGGTACCTCCTCTCCCAAATTGCAAGCAACCTTTCCTATCTCAGTTACCTTGTCATTTCCTGGGGACCCTCTTACCGGTCTTGAAGCCTTCTTTCTCGCCTGGGAGCCATCCTTCTTATCTAATTGCCCTTCTCTCATATTTTATGGGCTTCCTCGTTTATCATAGGGTCTCATTTCCAATCTTATATCGCCCTCTTCCGAATTAGGTGCTTCCTGCCACTTTTCAGGATCATCCTTTTCTATCTTGGTGGAACCTTACCCGTTTTAGGGACTGCTTTTTCGTCTCCGAGACCTCATCTCATATCCACTGGCTTTATATTCCGTCTTTGGGCCTCCTCTCATTTTCTGAGGTCTCCCTTCCCGTATTGGGCCACCTTTGCAATCCTGGGGCCTCCTTTGCAATCCTGGGGACTTCTTTGCAATCCTGGAGGCCTCCTTTGCAATCCTGGGGACTTCCTGTTCATTCCTGGGGGCCTCCTGTGCAATCCTGAAGTCCTCCTTTGCAATCCTGGGGGCCTCCTTTGCAATCCTGGGGGCCTCCTTTGAAATATTAGGGACCTCCTTTTCAATCCTGAGTGCCTCCTTTGTAATCCTGGAGGCCTCCTTTGCAATCTTGGGGGCCTCCTTTGCAATCCTGGGGGCCTCCTTTGTAATACTGGAGGCCTCCTTTGCGTTCCTGGGGGCCTCCTTTGCAATCCTGGGGCCTCCTTTGTAATCCTGGAGGCCTCCTTTGCATTCCTGGGGCCTCCTTTGCATTCCTGGAGGCCTCCTTTGCATTCCTGGGGGCCTCCTGTGCAATCCTGAAGTCCTCCTTTGCAATCCTGGGGGCCTCCTTTGCAATCCTGGGGGCCTCCTTTGCATTCCTGAGGGCCTCCTTTGCAATCCTGAAGTCCTCCTTTGTGATCTTGGGGGCCTCCTTTGCATTCCTGGGGGCCTCCTTTGCATTTCTGGAGGCCTCCTTTGCTATCTTGGGGGCCTCCTTTGCAATCCTGGGGCCTCCTTTGTAATACTGGAGTCCTCCTTTGCAATCCTGGGGGCCTCTTTTGCAATCCTGGGGCCTTCTTTGTAATCCTGGAGGCCTCCTTTGCAATCTTGGGGGCCTCCTTTGCAATCCTGGGGGCCTCCTTTCCAATCCTGGGGGCCTCCTTTGTAACCCTGGGGGCCTCCTTTGCATTCATGAGGGCCTCCTTTGCAATCCTGAAGTCCTCCTTTGCGATCCTGGGGGCCTCCTTTGCATTCCTGGGGCCTCCTTTGCATTTCTGGAGGCCTCCTTTGCTATCTTGGGGGCCTCCTTTGCAATCCTGGGGCCTCCTTTGTAATACTGGAGTCCTCCTTTTCAATCCTGGGGGCCTGTTTTGCAATCCTGGGGCCTTCTTTGTAATCCTGGAGGCCTTTTTTGCAATCCTGGGACCTCCTTTGCATTCCTGGGGGCCTCCTTTGCAATTCTGGGGGGCCTCCTTTGTAATCCTGGGGGCCTCATTTGCAATCCTGGGGGCCTCCTTTGCATTCCTGGGGGCCTCCTTTGCAATCCTGGAGTCCTCCTTTGCGATCCTGTAGGCCTTTTTTGCAATCCTGTGGGAATCCTTTTCAATACTGGGGCCTCCTTTGTAATCCTGGGGGCCTCCTATCCTCTCCTAGGTGACTCCTTCTTCAAATTAGGGGCCTCCTCTCACGTCTTGGAGGCCTCCTCTCATGTCTCGTCGGCCTCCTTGCTCACTTTTTTGCTGTGCATTCCCGGATAGGGGCCTCCTGAAATTTCAGGGGGGCGGCGCCCCCCCAGTCTCACGGCAGGGGGGCGACTGCCCCCCTGCCCCCCGGTGGCGACGCCCTTGGTTTTAAGGTGTTTTATGAATTCGTGGAATGTATCATTTCAATGCAATGTTTATGAATGTGACTCAGATGATAGGACCACTCATTTTCTATACAAATGCCTACATTTCAGGTTGTAAGCAAAATAACACCAACAAAAAGCTTTGAATTAGGTGACATGGGGTAAAGTATTTTTTTTAAATAAAATAAATGCAACATAACCTAACCTAACCTAGCTTAACCTCCCCTTGGAGAAAAACAAAACCAAAACATCAAGTTGTAAAAATTTCAAGCAATGTATTTTTTTACAATAAAAAAATGTAACCCAACTTAGCCTAACCTAACATAAGCTGCTTTTAAAGAAAAAAGATCTATTTCTTTCAAATTTTGGAACAATTTTTGCAAAAAATGTCGAACTTAAAACACTTAAACTAATCTAACATCACCAAACAAAGCCCATTTGTTTGCTTTATGGAGGCAAATGTGTAATAACTTGCCTTGTTACCACCTTCAAGCACAATAATTCTGGTTAGATTAGGTTGGGTTAGGTTTTTCATTTGTAAAATTTCAAGAAAATAAATTGCCAGATATTTTTCCAATCTTGTTTTTATAGTTGTTTTCTCCAAGGTCAGCTTAGGTTACATTAGGTTATGTTAAATGTTTAATGTATTTCTTTTAATTGCTATGTTACCTAACTCAAAGCCCATTTTTAATGTTATTTTGCTCACAACCTGGAAAGTAAGCATTTGCACAGAAACTGAGTGGTGCCATCAGCTTAGTGACATTCATAAACATTGCATTGGAAATTTAAATATAAAAATATTAATAAAACACATAAAAGCACACATTTAATGTCCTTTCCTCTGCAAATGCATGCCTTTCAATTGGGAGTAAAAAATAACACCAAAAAAGGGTGTGGAGTAAGGAAATATAGCATACAAATAATGTTCAAGATGTATGATAACCTTACCTAACATAGTTCAACTTCCCATACAAGAAATTAATTGTTTTTAATTTAAATTTTCGAGGCATTTTCTCAAATATTTCCAACTTAAAAAACCTAACCTAAGCTAGCCTGAACCGTTTATTATTTTTTTGTAGAAAAATCATTAACACAAATTATTTACCAACAAATGATTTTTTTTATAACTTACAACAAAAGCCTAACCTAACCTGGCAAACCTCACCCCTTTGTATGCTTCATGGAGGCAAAATGTGTGTAAAACTTGTCTTGTGGTTGCCTTAAACTGTGATAATACCTGGCTTTTTGAGTAATATTTCAGCTCATGGTACTCTCTGACTTCTTCTAATTTCTGTTTTAATGCAGTGTTTGTTAATGTGCTGAACATGACGTAACCGCTCATTTCCTCTGCAGATGCACACTTTTCATTTGTGAGGAAAAATAACGTGGAAAAGGGGGCTTGGATTCGAGTAATATAGGATGAAAAATAATGTTCAGATAAAAAAAATGTAACATAACCTAACCTAACCTAGCCTAGACTTCCATGCAAGAAATGATTATTTTTATGCCAAATTCCCCCCCCAATTTCTTTTTCTGAAACATTTTGAACTTAAAAAGTCTAACGTAACCTAATCTAGCTTGAACCGTCTTTGAATATGTTTTTTTCATTTACTAACTTACAACAAAAGCCTAGCCTAACGCAATTAGACAAAACCTAGCTCCGTTGAATGATTCGTGGAGGTAAAAATGGGTGTAAAACATGTCTTGTGGTTACCTTAGACTGCAATAATATCTCTTTTTGTGCTACCTGGTATACGTGATGAACCTCCACTGCATGCTGCATGAGAGCATTGCACTTATTGCTTCACAAAGAACAATAACATGTTGAAAGTACAATATTTTCAGGAATGGAATCCTGTGCTGATAACATTTTCTGAGTTATAAATTTGCAGATCAGATCTACATCATTTGTGTTAATAAATATGAGAGATTCATAGAAATGCATACACCGGTTTGTGGACAAGAAGTTATTCTGATGATTTCTGATGTATTGGAAAATGACAAATTTTCATGATGGAAGCAGGCAAAGTTAAAGTATATATATCTCAATAAGTGGTCAGTTCACTAACAAGACAGCAAATTCACTCAAATAGCACTCAAAATGCCAGGCGGCCCACTCTTTTTGCAAGTTTAAAATCGATGACAGTGCTTTCTTGAATCATGTTTAAAGCACATGAAGGAAATGTATTGCTGACACTTGTTAGGAACTGATGTGTGTAACGTTAATTAACATTTCTAATGTCCTGATGTTTGTACACAAAATATAGCTCACTATTGTAAATAGCATGGGAAGTATGATGCCATATATCATGGCTAATTTATGGTCAAACTGTTATGCAGCAGATTCCCTGCATTGTTACTTAGTTATTTGGGCTTTAGGGCACAGACCATGTTGATCACATAGCTCCCTGCATTGTTGTTAACTGATACATCAGTATGTTTGCAAATTCACTTATGAGTGAATCCATACCATTCTCACTGAGGTATAAAAGCTACATTATAACATTGCTTATACCGGGCGGCTGTGTCGGTGCATTGACGGCACGTTAAACTTTCGGTCAAAATTCTGCCGTTTAACTTGAATTAATGGATCGGATGGTGGGGCCAGGGTTCACGCAACAAGCTCTGCTTAGCAATCGGACCCTGGTTCATAAAGCGACCCCAACAAGAACTCGGATGAAACTTAGAAAAAAAAATGGAAAAAAATGCATATAACAGAAACCCATCTCGATTGTCCTGCTTACTCAGGACACCATAGAAGTCAATGAAGCCAATGAAAACCATAGAAGTCAATGCAAATGTTACTTCATCCCCTGTATTGTTAATGGAAACAAGTCTCTTGAACCATATGTTATGTCCTTCACAGTGTTGCTCCATCCACCTCCAACTCCAACCCTGACCAAACTTCAGGAGCTCATCCATCTCCAAAGCAGTGTGTTGAAGAAGGTATGTATTGCAGCATAACTACTGTGACCGGAATTCCATGGTATCCATGTTACCTTACAATCCATCCTTGCTGATCCATGTAGCAGATGTTTGACTTTTCTCAAACTGTCTGGATAACTGGGAAGTTGAAATCACATGTGTGATGAAACAGATGAACTATTCCTGGATTCTTATGTTGCACCATTGCATGGCACAGTGACATACCGAATGGGGAGGGGGAATTGTGGGAAGTTGCCCTCACCCCCCCCCGTCCTGATTGGTTGTGGGGCCCCCAAGAGTCCGCCGAGCTTAGGAAAAAAATGCGCTATGCTCCCTAAGAATTTCACTCGGTCCACCAAAAATCGCACCGGGGCTCAGAAAAATCACATTGGGGGCCCCAAACGTAGCGCAGGGGCCCCGATAATGACGCTGGGGGCAGCCCATGCACGAAAAATTAGGCTTCAGATTTAGCCAAATTGTGTTAGGTTGGTTAATGTTATGCATTGCATCATGCTTAACCAAAGATGCCATGCTGCTAAGCAAATACCGGCTTTCTTTACCTTTCGGCCGACACATACTGCCAAGGTTAGTGATTTGTAAAGAGGTGTACAGTGACGTCACAGGAGTCGGGTGTCGATGTGTTAGGTTAGGTTAGGTTAGGTTAGGTTGGGTTGGGTTAGGTTATGTTAGTGCCCGTCATCGACACCCGACTCCTGTGACGTCACTTCCCTGACTCCTGTGACGTCACTGTACACCTCTTTACAAATCACTAACCTTGGCAGTATATGTCGGCCGAAAGGTAAAGATTACCCAAATACCTACCTACCAACATGTTGTGTTGCAAAACAGCCCAATTTTTCAGCCTTGGTCATGGCCATCAAGGTGTGCTCAATGTTGGTCAGACATGCAGCTGATGGCTGCAAATTGAAATGGGCTGGAAGGGCAGCATTTAAACAAATTTTGGATTGCAAGAGGGTTGGAGGGGTGGCATTTCAGGAAAATTAAGTAGAGTTTCAGCCAAACAGTTCTCAAATTCAGAGCCATTGCCTTTCCCATGAAATATCGTATCTGCAAATGATTAATCACTCACATCGTAGGGTGTGTGCCAAGCTTAACGATGAGGGGATATGATCATGAAGTTAAGTATCTTTTACATAGCAAAGGCAAGTGCTCAGGACTCATAGAACTGTTCGGAGACATCACCCCTACCCATACCTAGGTAGGTACTTACCACATACACCGGGCACCAGCTCACAAACTTCTCCCCGGTTGCAAATCCTGTGCCTTTGAACCGAATATCCTTCTCAGACAATTCCTTGTGCTTACTTGCCACGTGACGTTTAAGTGAATACTGGTAGCTATACCAACTACAACCTGGTACGCCACAATGCACGAATTGCCTTGATCCCCAGGCATCCGACTTCTTGGGACTTCTGATCTTGCTCAACTTTCGCTCCTTGGGCATTGTGGCAAGCAATCACGGGACCACTCGAAAAGGAAGAGCCCATGCGCAATAACCGCGTAAAAACTGGTCACGTTTGAAAGGAACTGCACGGAAGCAAACTCAGCTGTCGCTCTGTCAACTTTATTTATTGGAGTTGTCTACCGCTCGTGAGTCACTTCATTCTGACGTCATGGGATAATATTTTATTAACATTTCCTGGCATGGACTACATTATCTACCTACAGTATTTAATCTCCAATAAAAATATCACAAAATACAACATTGCTTAGGTCAATATCAGTATTTATAGGAAAACGTTTCTTTAAATATTACATAACGTCAGAACGGCGTGCTGCCAGCGGTGCCCAGCGGCAACGATCGCAATAAATTCAATTGATAGAGCGACCCAAGAAATGTGACGTTTGTGGCGCCTGGCATGCAAATGCTGCCAGTTTTAAACGAATATCACGGATTTTAATAAATAGGCGCATTGACTTGTGAATATATGCTTGTTCCATACATTACTCAAATGAGACAACTGTTTGTTACTTTTCTAATTATAAAGAAATATTTTCTGTTTTTTATCCAGCAGGGAATATTATGAAATAATTAAATAATGCGCAAATAGGAAGTGTGTACACTTCATTAAAAGTGTATACACCGCGCTACGCATCCCGAAGGAGGGGGAGAATCACCTGAAGTTTCCGTATCACAATACAATATATATATATATATATATATATATATATACTTTGTTATAACACATGAATAGATTAAAAAACATCCATGATTATGTGCCCCGCAATGCTCATCAATTTTGCCTTAAACTGGCGAGTTTTGCTTGTGATACGTCGCGCTACATGGCGCTACATTGGCAATCCAGTATACAGAATACAACATTCCCCGTAGAATCTGGATTATGGTATAATTGCCATTCAGATTCAATGATATGGATGTGGAGTGTGGATTGTGGAGTCGATGCTTAATGTGTGCGAAGCATCGCTGAAGACCGAACCTCTGGAAAGCTACGGAGTGTGGGTGGGTGCGGGAGGAGTCTAAGGCCAGTTTTAGCAGCTGCACCAGCTGACGCTGACCCCCCCCCTCCTTCCAGGCCCCCATACGCTTCTGGTTCAAGACTGCTTCAAATAATTCCAAGATACGTCAGCTTAGATGCCATAGATGTTTATTATCCCATGTTTATTATCCCGCAAATGTGTATTGTCCCACTAATGAGTATCATTTAGTGTTGTTTATGCCATACTCTGTTGCATTGATGTTGTTCACGGTCTGATGCTGATGGAATTGATGCGATGTATTCAGTTTTCTTATTTTCTGCCGCTCGTCCGACACATAGGTATACGAAGTATTAAAACACATTCTCTAAATTCGATACATCTGCAAAAAGGTCATAAGCAGATGCGCTACCTACCATAGTAGCTAAGTAGCCACGTTTCTAGACCTCTGAACGAGCCAATGGATGGACCAGACCGCAGAACTTGCACCTCTTCTGCATCCTTGCACCAGTAGGGAGACTGGGCTACGACCAGGGGCGTCAATTTGTATCCTTTTGTGGGGGCCAGGGCCCCACCAATGTTGACCTTGGCTCCCCCCCCCCCCATGTTGATTTGGGCCTCCCAATAATCTATGCTATTTTTATGCTGAAAAAAGTTGAAGGAAAAAAGAAGAAAAACACCATGCTAGGTACATAGAAAATTTAGTTGATGTTAACCAGCACAACTTGCAATGAAAAAAAAGCAGATTTGGGTTAGATAGTGGACTGACTCTCCAACTTTTGCTACGAAATTCAAAATGGTGTGCACAAAAACCAATTGTCATTGTCAAACTTGCATACATAAAAGACATAAAGATATAAAAGATCAGTGCAACTATGAGCCACAAGCTTGCACAAGGTTCTTGGTTGCACTTTGGACAATCCAGTCCCGTGAACAACAATCAGTTATCATTGAGAGGGTGGATATACAAACCATAATTAACTTCAACAGCCCACTCATCACACTATCAGCTTGATATTTACCTGGTACCTAGGCACCTAGGTACATGCTGCAGAAAAACTTAGACGAGCTTGTGAAGTGGTCCAAAAAATGGCGAATGAAATTTAATTTTGACAAGTGCAAAATCATGCATGTAGGTAGGCAGCATATCAAGGCTCCATACTTGGTGGGTGGCCAAGTACTATAAGTGACTCAGCAGGAGAAGGACTAAGGTGTTATTTTTAACACAAAATTGGGGGCATCAGAACAGACCAAAGAAGCCAGGAAGAAGGCACTAAGAATGTTTGGGGCAATAAATAGGAATGTATCATACAAAAATGAAGAAGTCATCAGGAAGCTTTACTGTGCATATGTCAGGCCACATTTGGAATACTGTGTCCAAGCTTGGTTCCCTAGTTATGAAAAATATTGTTGCCTTTTAGAGAGCGTACAAAAGAGGGCAACAAAAATGGTGAATGGTATAGGCAACCTGGTATATGAGGAAAGATTGAAGAAATTGAATATGTTTTCACTTAGATATAGAAGGCTGAGAGGACATTTCATCGAGGTCTTTAAATTTGTTCATGGTAGGAACAGGGATATCTCGGAAATATTTGAATTTAACAGAAATGATGCTATTAGAGGTCAGCTATGGGTCACACAAGGTGACTTCCAAAGCAAACCGTAAAAGGTGCACCAAAGTTCGCCTCCAAGCCTTGGTGACGTCACATATTTTTCCTCATTGTATAAATTGGTAGCATCACGCATGTTTCAATTTTGCTGCGTATGGGGGAAAGTTATTTTTTTAAGGCATGCCGGACCATAAAGGTCATTGGCGCCGCCATTAAAGCGAGTACGTTAGATGTCTGTCTATAAAAGCGAGTGTTTGCGATCAAGGTGCAGGCAGGTGGACATTCACGTTAAGGGAATTTTACGTGATAGTTTGTGTGCTATTTTAGGTGCTGAAGGCGGAGGCTGGGATGGGGACATCTCCCTGATGTCTAAATGGCTTTAATTTTACTTTACTCCTCCACAAAATAATTTGTAGTTTGGGTGGGGGAGGGGCTGCGCATGAAACATACGAAATTTATGCATTGCCCATATATGTTTTGCACGTTATATGATTTTTTCTCGTCAAAATGGAGGACTACCCTGTATTTGTATTTTGCATGCTGGCGCAGCTAGTTATAGTCCGAGAATGCTTTATTGATGCGTTTGAGTGAAGAAAGACAATAGCACCCAACAATAATCAGTAATTAGCAGCAATGTGGTAATTAAGTGTTTGGAGTTGCAAATTTCCTGTCTCCCTCCTTGAAAAATACAATTGGGTATAGCGGCCACCTGTCGTGACGTCTGTTCTTCAGAGCATCCAAAACCGTAGCATCGAAAGAGAAAAATTCAAAGTATAAAAATCCTAGAATCTCAAGCTGGAGATTGTGGTCGACAAATATGACGGAGGTGAGACATTTGTGGTGCAATTGCGCGCGATGTTTAATCCGGTGGCCAAACTCATGTGGCGTCGCGCTGCTTCATTTTTTATACGTCACACCCGATGTGTCTGCAGATTAGTGTGATTTTAAGCAGTTGATTCTTACTGATATTTAATTCCCAAAGGAGCAATAGAGGAAGAAGTTGGCAGGTAAGCTTCAAGAAGTCCAGTCCATGCCTTTTTCTGATTTCTGCACGGTGTTTCTATATTAATGCCAGATACCTAACTACCTACCTACCATATTTGAGTATTATTGTGTGTTAAGGTGGTCACAAGATAAGTTTTTACACACATTTTCCTCCATACAGCAAACGAATAGGTTAGTTTCGGTAGTAAATTTGTGCTTTAAGGTGTTTTTTGAATTCTTCGAATTTATCATTCGAATGCAATGTTTATATATAACAACAAAAAAGAGGCTTTGAGTTAGGTAACATAGCATAACAAGAAATGTTTTTTTTTTAAATCAGCACAACCAAACTTAACCTAGCCTAACCTGGCTTTGGAGAAAAAAACAAACATAAAATTAGAATAAGCTAAAGCATTTTATTTTCTGAAGATTTTAAATCTTCAGAAGATATCATCAGCTCTTGTTGTGCATTTCGAGCGATGAATATTGATGCAATCAGAAAAGCAAATTCTGTCAGCAGCGAGACTGACCTTACTTCTACTATGGTAATGATTACAGGTACTAACTTTCACAAATCGACACCCTTGGCTACGACGGCCACGTCGGCGCCCTCCATCACGCACAGGTCACGATCGGCGGCTTACCGATATTTGCACGGGACCGGCCTGGACGTGAGTTCCGTTGCCGTCACGTAATATTCCGTCCCGACGCCAGGTCCGCCATGTTGCCTCCAGGGACGGGGCTGATAAATCCAACCGGCTGGGGTTCGGAATGCGACTTGCATAATCCGGCTTCTGACACCTTGTAACGTAAGGTTTATTCTTCACTCTTGTAAGACATGTTAAGCTGCTCAATATGTCTGCTTAACTCAACTTATTCAGTATCATTCCAGCTCACACTGTTACCGCGTCAGCTGTGCTCTTCACTTGTATTCCACTCTTCAGACACCACTCCGCGCACCCGTCTCGCACGAAGTCCCGCAAACAACCACCGCTCGGTAGCCGGCGGGCGGCCGGCGGGAGCATGCGCATTGCGCAAAGACCCCGGAATCCAGGCGTTGCGCAATATCAGGGCCGGTTACACTCCCGCCCCCCCCCGCCAGCCAACGCCGTTATCACAAACACACATACACATACACTCCATATACAAGAGACACACGTCGGGTGGCTATTTAAGCACATCACCCCGCATCGGTAACATAGTCTTTTAGCCACTGCGGAGGTCGTCGATTCCGCGCAGATCTGCGAAGTGGCGGACTACCGTCCGCTGGCTTCGGGTCCTCCGTTTCCGTTGTCAGGTGAAACCGTACTCGTCGCGGTACCTGCGGTGACCTACGAATGACTGTTTTCAACGCTGGCGACGTCTGCGTCGCCCTCTCCCCGGTTTGCGGTGACGGCCGACAAGAGCGCAGCGATGGCGTCGTCTGCTGCGACGCTTCACGTCGCACAGCCCGATGCGGCCGATCAGGCAACGGCGCAAACCGCTGCGGCGCGCACATTTTCCCGGAAGCAGCTCGTTCGCTCCCTGTATCGCCGGCCGGCCAGTCGAATAGGTTACGCACCTGCTGAGATGCACGCTGCAGGTACGTTGGCGCGCTCTTCCATTTTCTCAGCTGCGTATGGTGGGCGCGTATTACGTGGCCATCCCCATTCGTAACTTCGTAGGTCACCCCATTATCGTTTACCCGTGTCACCGTTGTAGCGGCGCTCAAACTTGTTAGCCAGCGAGCTGCCCGAGTGTACTATCGTCTTTTTTACTTGGTCACCAGCGCGAAATGGTACGAAGCTTGGATGCCCCATGCGCCACTCACGCTGGGTCGCTACTGGGACGCACGGGACGTCGCTTGTCTCGTGCACACGGCCCAGCAGGTACTCCGCGGGTGACACACCCAGCTCTGCATGTACGGACGTGTTGTACGCCGAAAGAGCACGAGGCAGGCGCAGGTCCCAGTTGCCCGGCGCGCCGTCGAGCATACGCAGGGACTGGCCAAGCGTGCGGTTCAAACGCTCCACCGCGCCATGACCCTAGGCGCGCAGCGGCGTGGAGCGAACGTGGTCGATGCTCCATCGCTGCAACATTGCCTCGAACTCGGATCCGCAGAACTCACCGCCGTTATCAGTTAGACAGCGGACCGCCGGTCGCAGCAGAGCGGGAAGCACGCGCTGCTCGAACGCCATAGCGACGGCTGGCGATGACTTTGATCGAATCGGTACAGCGATGCCAAACTTGGAGGCGTGGTCGACCACGACCAAACAGCCGATATGTCCACGTCCAGTGCGAGGAAACAGAACCAGATCCGTAACTATTAGCACGAATGGCGCGCTCGCCTCGATTCGCAGTGTCGGTGGCGGGTTTATCTGCGCAGACGGCTTGAACAGCTGGCACTTGGTGCAAGCACCGACTATGTCGGCTACGATGTTGCTCGCACCAGGACAAAAACTTGCCGGCCGACCAAGTCGATAAGCTTGTCACGGCCGGCGTGCGCGGTTTCGGCGTGCATAGTTCCGACCAGCTCAACAAGCCAGTCGCGGGAAACCACAGGCCACAGCCGTGCTCCGTATGTTGATACGTCACCAGTTCATCTGCCACGCCGATCCGCTTCCAGTGCTGTCGGAAGCAACGGAGTTGTGCTGGAAGATCCCATCTATTCGTCCGTCGCCGAATGTGGTGTGCCAACGATCTGATCACGCGGTTGCATCGCTGATGTTCACGCACAGTCGCATTGTCCGGCACGCGGTGTATTTGTGCGAGCCCTATCAAGTTGTCTGGTACCTGCCGCTCCTCCAGTAAGGGGACAACACAATCCCCGCAGGTGACCTCGCGCCGTCTCAAATCGATGACTGCACCAGCTGCCCGCAGGAAGTTCGCGCCGAGCAGCAAGCAGTGACCAAATGAATCACTCCGGTCAATCACTAGTGGCACACGGGGCGGCGTCATTCCGGGCGCCAGCACAATGTCGGCCTCGACGTACTCGGCGCCGAACGTTGACCCAGCGACACCTCGTAGCAAAATATTGCTGTAACTAATGTCCGCATCTGTGTTTAGCATGCGCCTCAGTGAGTCGGCGCTACACAAACTAACGGCTGCGCCACTATCTAGTAACGCGCAGACCACCCTGCCATTACAAGTTGCGGCTATCGAGCAGCGTGAGCCATGCATATGTTCACAGCTGGGATTTGCAAACTCTCGTTTGTCGTCGTCGCTCAGTGTGTCTCGCTCGTGTGGCAGCGGCGCACGCAAAGCCGTGTTTTCGCGTGCGCGTTCCTCATCCACGATATACGCTGCCAGCGCTGGGTTCTGTTGATCGAGCGAGCCGCGCTCTGCGAATAGATTGAAATGGATACCGGCCAGACAGTGTAGATGAATATTTCCATGCTTATTGTTGTGCACGCTGCAGAATATCATGGGATTGTCAGGCCCGAAGTGTACGAGTATCCTCACGTCGTACAGGCGTGCGAATACGGCAAGTAACTCTATCGCCAGCGGCTGCCCGGGAAGGCGCATCAGATGCAGCGCCTGACGCACGAGCCGATCGAGTTTCAGTCCATATCTTCCTGGCGAACGGAGAGCATCGTCGATCAGCTTAACGCGGAGCTCGTGGTTGGCAGCCGGCTGGTGTGCATTGAGTCGCATCCACTGGCACAGACACTCAACCAGGCTGTCTCCTCCCCCCTCCGTCCGGTACCGGAGGATGAGGCCATCCGGGAGGCCCGGTTTGGTAGAGCGCTCGGGCTCAGATGGCACCCCCTGCGGTACATGTTCACGCGACAACATGTCAGCGGCTGTGTTCAAACGGCCCGGCACGTGACGGATCTCCATATCGTACTCCGCCAATTCCTCCACGGTCCGCGCGACCCGGTGGTTGACCAAGCGCAACGAGTGCAGATGCATGAGCGCCTGATGGTCTGTGTAAGCTATAAATCGGACGCCAGCCAGGAATGCGTGAAACGTCTTCACACCCCAGCGCAGCGCCGCGAGTTCACGACCTGTCGCTGAGTAGCCGCGCTGAGCGTTGGTGAACGACGTCGAGGAAAATGCAATGTACCTGTCCCGACCATTCTGGTGTTGTGAAATGCAAGCGCCGGCGCCGTATGCCGATGCATCGACCCAGAGGCAAAGCGGCTGGGCGGACTTGCTGTAGTCGGGGAAAGCGAGCGTGATGTCACGTTCAATTTCTCTCTTCAGCCGGTCGAACGAGCTGATAATTTCTGGTGTCCAGTCGAGAACGGTGGAGCAGGACTGACCGGTCAGCTCAGCCAGCGGCCGTGCGATATCGGAGCAGCTGCGTACGAACTTCCGCTGGAAGTTCAC
Organism: Ashinkailepas kermadecensis; assembly: GCA_034440615.1. Classification (NCBI taxonomy): domain Eukaryota; kingdom Metazoa; phylum Arthropoda; class Thecostraca; family Neolepadidae; genus Ashinkailepas; species Ashinkailepas kermadecensis. Next base: position 22,188 of record JAOTOM010001498.1, on the reverse strand, counting down.
CAGTCTGAGAAACTGACGAAGCTGCTGAACGGTGCTCGGTCGTTGAAAGGACCGCACCTTATCGACGTATTCCTGCGCCTTGCGCAGGCCCCCAGCTGATGCCCGATAAACTTGACCTCGTGTGTGAACCACGCACACTTCGCCGCGTTAAGCCTGATGCCCTGCGCCTCCAGCGCCGACAGAACACCGTCTACGAGCAGCAAATGATCTTCAAATGACGTCTCCATCAGAAGCAGGTCGTCCAGATACACCACCAGCTGCCGGCGCGAGAAGCTGGATAGGACGGCTTTCATCTCACGCTGGAAGACAACCGGAGCATTCTTTAGACCGAAGCTGAGGCGGCGGAAGCGGTAGTGCGCGCGCGGCGTGCTGAACGCCGTGCAATTGCGCGACTCCTCAGCAATCGGCAGCTGATAGTAGGCCTTCTCAATCCAGCGCGCTGAACCAGCTCATATGATGCGCGCTGCACACGGAATCAGCGACATCGGCCATAGGAAAGCGCTCAGTCACCGTTTGCTGGTTGAGACGACGGTAATCTACGCAGAGACGGAGAGACCCGTCACGCTTGCGAATTGGGACTATTGGCGCATTCCACGCCGAGTTGCAGCGTTCGATTATCCCAAGGCGTTCGAGCTCGAGGCACTGCCGCTCGACTTCTTCAGCAATCGGTGGGGACATGTGACGCGGCCGAATGTATATTGGCGTGTCGTCCGTCAGCTCGATTATGTGCGCCGTCAGCGCGGTTCGAAGGGTGTCCGCGTCGGTGCGGGAAAACACCGCCGCGTGCCGGTCAAACACGGCCTGCACGACGCCACGCTGTTCCGGCGTCAGGCCTGATATCTCTGCTGCGGATGGCGTGGAGCACATCTGCTTCTGTTCGTTGGCAGAGGACGCGGCGAGCACGTCTACTTGCAAGTCCAAATCCAGCCCGCCGTCAGCTGCCGTGTGCAGTTCGCCGATCGTCGCCCCTTTTCGGATTGTGAAAGGCACACGGGCACGGTTGCACACGAGCACGCGCGGCGCGGTCGGGTCGAGGATCCCGTCGATGGGCTGCAAGCAGGGCACACTTGGGGCGCTGCCAGTGAAGACTAACTGGCGCGGTGCTGCACAACAAAACTCACATGCCGGTTGCGAAGCGAACGCGCAGGGCAACGCAACCGAATCCCCGGTGCGACAGTGACGTCTTGCGTTGAGTGGCATGGCACCGCGCTGCCGAAGTATGCACATGTAGAGTCGCGCGCTCGGAGCGGCAGATACACTGACCATCGCGATCCGTCAGCGTGTCGGCCGGAGACCGAACGTCGCGTGAGATCAAGACGTAGCCCGTGCCATTCCATCGCGTCGCAGCCAATGATGATGTCAGCTGCTGCAAGTTTCGTATCAAACACCATGCAGTTCGTGAGTTCAAGCTTCACGCCATGTAAATCCACCATGACGTCTACACAACCAATTGGGCACAACACGTGGCCACCGACCGCACGAACGACCTCCGAGCACGGCCGAATCGCACTTTCGTCAATCAAGAACCGCGCGATCATTGATCGTCCGGAACCAGTATCCAGGACGCCGGATGCACGCCGGGCACCGACGCTCACTGTCGCGCGTAGAATCGGTTCCGGTCGAACAGAAGATGAGAAAACGTATTCAGTGCGCAGAACTTCCGGCGACGACGACAAACCTCCATCGATACACGACGAGTCATCATCGGGCACCGTCGTGGACAATATCCGTTGACGTGGCAGGGCTTGAATCGGTCGCAGCAGCTGGCCCAATCTCGGCCGTGCGACCAATCAGTTTCCCGACCGACTGGGCGTGCGGCCCCTTCCCCCGCGGCGGTGGCGTCTCGAATCGCCGTACCGTTCCACAGCTGTGGCTGAATCGGACCAGTCGGACATCTCACATTCCGTCCCAGCAACCGGGCGCGGCGTTCTCGCGCAGCGGCGGATCGAGCGGACATATTCGTCACCGCCACCGGAAGGACATCGTGAAGAAACGGCGCGACAGTTGCGCGCGAAGTGCCCAGGCGCACCGCATGCAAAACACGGGTCATTGGCACGCCGGCACTCGCGCTCAGTGTGATCTTGACGTCGGCAAAACGCGCAACGCGCACGCGATGTTTCAGAACGGCGCTCTCTGCCGGGCGAGTGTCTGTATGCCGCCCGATCCACGGCGAGAGCGGTCCGCGTGGTGTCGTGCACGCACAACCACGCGCGTGTCGTCACAGCGATGTGATTGATCAGATTCGCTGTCGGACACGCTCGTGGAAGACCCGCGATCGCGATGCGCGGTACGCGGGGTCACGGAGGCTGAGCGTGATGACGTCACCCGGCGGTGACGAAAGCCGTGTGGCCGTCGTTCCTCTGCCCGGCCGGCGCCAGGCCTAGGCGATGTACGCGTGCACAAAGTTTCGTGTACATTGTCTGCGTCACTGTCGAGCTGCTCGCACTCGAGGTATGATACCAGCCCGTCCCAGGTAAGCATGGTGTCGTGGTTGACCAGGGCGTAACGCAGCTGCCGGCGCAAGAAATCGGCGGCGCGTGTCGGCAATGATGCTAGCAATTTCCGGCGCAAATCGTTGCTCACCTGTTTGTCAGCCGTCGGGTAAGCTTCTTCGAACAGGGCACCGAGCCTAAAAGCATACACCGCTAACGATTCTCCAGATCGGCGCGCACCACTGCGGTATGATTCCTGCGCCGACTCCTCGCACGTACTCCGGCGCGACGACCACTCCAGCATCCTGCGTCGTGTGACGGGATAAGAGCTGCGGACACCACTGGCATCAAAGATCTCGAGAACACGACCAGAAAACTGAGAACGCAGCAAAGGTAGCGCGTCATCCATGGTGCCGCGATATTCCACCAGACAGTGCCTTTCAAACCGATTTAAAAAAATCAGTCAGCGTCTCTGCAGCGTCTTCATTGTAAGGCAACACCTGGTGCGAGCGCGGCGCGTGGCACGGGGCAGTGCTAGCACTCATGGGCGGCCGGGCAGCAATGGCGGCGGTAGCTGGTTCGGCCACAGCAGCCTCGATACGCCCGTGCACTGTTTGGGCACGCAGCGGACTGGCAGATAGATGACAGCGAACTGGATGATAGAGCGTGCTGCAGCTCAGCAATTGCACTTTGCTGACGCTCGGCCCGTTCCTCTTGAGAACGCATGTGTGTCGGCATCTCTTGTATGAACGCGGCCATATCAGCAGGCGGCGGGGTCACAACTCCAGCCGACCGTCGCTGCGGCTCACCGACAGTTACCGAGTCCGAATTAGACATTTCGTAACACACGGACGCGGTAAGTTGATGTCTCGCTGCCGTAGGGACGCAGCGGACGAGCCCCCAGTGTTACCGCGTCAGCTGTACACTTCACTTGTATTCCACTCTTCAGACACCACTCCGCGCACCCGTCTCGCACGAAGTCCCGCAAACAACCACCGCTCGGTAGCCGGCGGGCGGCCGGCGGGAGCATGCGCAAAGGCCCGGAATCCAGGCGTTGCGCAATATCAGGACCGGTTACAACCCCCCCCCACGTAACTCGGCCATGATGCTCGCCCAGTCAGGCAGCACTGCTCAAGGTAATTTTACCTGCTATATATTCATATTGAATGTGTTTTGTATATATGTAAAATAACGTACATATGTCGCAATATAGTGTTATGTAGAAGAATCAATTAAGGTAAATAATATCAATGTTTAACCCCAGACGACGTTATTTAGATCGTAGACACGTATCACATTCCAAACGTAGTAATGATCACGACTTGCTCTCTGTTCGAACTCGGTATTTCTTGACCAGCGCATACACAGCGGCTCAGTAGGCCAGAGGTGAAAAAACCGGCTACTCGGCCACGAGCGTGGGTGACAGATATTTGAAAAAATATCTCCGGTTATGGTGACAACTTACGGTACAGTATTATCATTGAGTATGGATTGTATTTATCATCAGAGGGCAATTTCACTAAAATCACAAGCTGTGTATTCACACCGAATTCGGTGTGAATACACAGTTTGTGCTGTTATTTGTAAAGATGGCATTTCACTAACATCACGAGCTAACACAACTACAAAATCCAAAGTACATCGTTTGTTAGTCACAAACTACACAGAAATGTGTGTTATTACATTGTCTGAATTTCACCAAGGTTGTCGGATGTTCACAATCTTGGCAAATACACCGCTTGCGATAACACACGTTCTAGGCTGTGTGAATTGTGGTGGAGAGTAGTGGTAGTAAAGGAAACATGGATTAATTTGATTTGTTTTTCGAGGAGGCTCCACCGCGGCGAGCAGCAAGGGTGTTCAAGCCTCTTAGCAACCTACACTTCGAGAGTGAAAACTACTTCAGGTACTACCTATGTACCTAATCTTCATTGTCGGATGAAGAGGGACATTACAGGCTGGAACCAAACATCTGAACAGATGGCTATGTTTAGTTCTTCTCATGAATTCAGGGGGCCATGCCCCCCCCCAAGACAGGGGCGGATACAATGGGGACGCTGGGGGCATGTACCTCCGCCCCATGAAACGTTGGTACCCCTCCGGCCGGGTAAATGCGCCCTCCGGGAAGGCTAGTGCACCCTTCAAATTGTTCTGCCAGAGTCACCTCTCTGAGGAAAAGGTGTCCCTTGGTAGAAAAGGCTGCCCTCTGGGAAGGCCCGAGTACACAAACCTAGGTAGGTAGGTAAATAGGGTAGCTACTACCTGCCTAGAGCCCAGGGGTGTTTATTGTTTCACACTTTTGAGGAGGAAAGTGCACCTCAGTGTTGGCTTTGCCTCCCCCGCTTGCGATAACACACGTTCTAGGCTGTGTGAATTGTGGTGGAGAGTAGTGGTAGTAAAGGAAACATGGATTAATTTGATTTGGTTTTCGAGGAGGCTCCACCGCGGCGAGCAGCAAGGGTGTTCAAGCCTCTTAGCAACCTACACTTCGAGAGTGAAAACTACTTCAGGTACTACCTATGTACCTGATCTTCATTGTCGGATGAAGAGGGACATTACAGGCTAGAACCAAACATCTGAACAGATGGCTATGTTTAGTTCTTCTCATGAATTCAGGGATGCCCCCAAGACAGGGGCGGATACAATGGGGACGCTGGGGGCATGACCTCCGCCCCATGAAACGTTGGTACCCCTCCGGCCGGGTAAATGCGCCCCTCCGGGAAGGCTAGTGCACCCTTCAAATTTTTCTGCCAGAGTCACCTCTCTGAGGAAAAGGTGTCCCTTGGTAGAAAAGGCTGCCCTCTGGGAAGGCCCGAGTACACAAACCTAGGTAGGTAGGTAAATAGGGTAGCTACTACCTGCCTAGAGCCCAGGGGTGTTTATTGTTTCACACTTTTGAGGAGGCAAGTGCACCTCAGTGTTGGCTTTGCCCCCTACACTAATTTCAACTTTTAACATAGAACCCCGTGGAGTGTCCCCTCCAATCCATTTGGGCCTGCCCATTGCCTTCATGTATTTTGCCCCCACCCCATCCCCAAATAATTATCAAAAATCAACACCCGTGCTAGAGGCTCTAGGACGCCACTGGCATTAGTACATACCTTGCTTAAAGGAAACTAACCACCTTGCCGAAATTCTGCAATCATACTAATTAGGGGTATTGGCACCTGAAAATGATGAATATGACATTGGTTTTGCGAAATATTATGCCCATACTTAAAAAAAACGGGATTTTGGAAAGTTTTTTATTTTTTATCATAGGCCTCTAAAGGTTCGCCAAGAGAGGAATATAAATTATATAATATACAATATATATATAATTATATATATTATATATATATATATATATAATATATACATATATAATTATATAATATAAATATAATATAAAATAACCAATTTCAGAACGCCAAAGGAATTTTCACAACGCCCACCGAGTCTGTCCATGTCCCAAAACCGATGATAAAAGACCTTATAACTTCGGCTGGAAGATGTTTTGGACCGAACGGAGTATGAGGTAAGTTATTTCTCGACGTGGTCTTCAAAACTGCTATCTCAGTTAAAATCCCATTATAAAGGTGGTTAGTTTCCTTTAAGTAACATACCGGATTGAAGGTAGCTAAGGAGGCTTGTTCTTCATACATGTAAACCTCCACTTGCATCAGTCATTCGGTAGGTCCTAGGTAGTCGCCTACATACCTGCCACAGCCCACAACCGGCATAAACTGATCCACAAAACACGAAGGTCACTGTCATGTTGAATCGTTCCATGCTGTCCTCAATAGCTTATGAAGCTGTGCTCACAAAGCTCACAAACACATACGCAAATTAAATTCAGTCACTTCACCCACCTCCATCACCACGGGCCAAGCATGGCGATACTACTGGTTTTCTGCTGTCTTTCCATTGTTGGCGCACGCGCAGCCTTGCATTTTTGCAATTCGGTTGTGATGCAAATTCCGTATTATTTGGGCTTGCCTGCCACCGGAACCCAGGGTGGATCGATAAATTTTAATGATTGAGGAACTATAAATTTAACTATCGATGTAGGGTAAGGACTCGGATAACATGGTAAAAAATACGTGTACGGCCGGATACAGGGCCATCGTGGTGCATTCCTCCAGTGCTCCAACATCGAAGGTGGCTCTCCTCCGGCCGGGCAGAGGAGCCGCTCTGCAAAGGCTCTAATACCTCCCCCCCCACCCCCACCCCCAACGAATTGTTCAGCCTTAGGCGCCCCTCGGAGGCTTCCGGCGGAGGTACTCCTCCAGGTGCTTTAGCAGAGGAGCCCTCGAAGAAATGACACATCCCTCCAGACAATTGCCTTATGAAAATTCCTGTATCCGCCCCTGACGGGGGGAATTGCCCAGGCAGTGGCGGAAGATGCCATCACTCCATGTCGGCAAACAAAATAATGAATGTGGGCAGCTAGGATGAAATCGTGGTCCGAATCCGGTGATGTTTTGGACAATCGGTGGGTTGTGATGGGATGGGTAGTGGGTTCGTCGCTGTGTAGGAGAAGCGCAAATTTCCATTGGGGGCATATGCCCCCAGTGCCCTCTGTATCCGCTCCTGTATTGATGATAATGAAGCATATACATTAGCAGGCCGAGAATCCAGGGAGGGATTCTCGGCCTGCTGGGATGTCAGCTGATTTTCCTATGAAGGGCTTATTGCATTGAAGGAAACCGTTTATAATGAAATATCATATTTTCTATCGTTCGGTCATATGTACCTTAATTCTTCATTACATTGTTAATTGTTCAGAGTTTTTTCCCTTAATCATTATTGTAAATAAATCATATTATGTTGTAATATCTGTGTTCTTTTTTACTGAAAGGCATTGTAAAATCACACAGTTTGTAATACACTCGCAACATCCTGCCAGGATTACAATTTTTGTCATTACAGAGGCCTTTGTGAAACTTGATTTAACATAGTTTGTGATTTGCATCACACTATTTGTTAGCAAACTGTGTGAGTAAAAAAACAATAGTGAAATTGGCCACAGGCCGTTTTGCCTCTTAACATACACAGTCAATTTGTATTACCTAACCATCCAGACATATACGCACTCATCTTGTTTCAGTAAATGTATCAGAAGCGCACCGAAACAATTTAGTAGCTATGATCGAGGGGACAGGGGGCTGAAAAAGCTCTACCACTCGTGGTAAAGTCCATAGGTTTTAACATTGCCGTGGTAAGCCTGTCACCTACGAACTGTCCCGTCCGCCATCCAGAGATTGAGCCCGACGCAGCAGTTCCGTTTTCCGGCGCAGTTTGTGGCGTGTGGCACGGCTTACATCACAGGTAACGAGATATGGCTGACATCACGTGAAAGCCCCAAATGTTGGCTATCCGTCGGGCACAATTTCGTTGCGGTCGGATCAACGTGTTGCGCGTGCGCGTCACGGGGGTCCTGAGAGAACGGACAACGTGTTCTTGCAATGTTCATCTATGGCGAGGACCCAACCCCAACCCACCCACTACACCCCATACCCCAATCTAGCACCGTCTGGACTGACGGCTTCTTTCGACTACTTCATCTCCGGCTCTCAAACGACTCTTCTCTGCCATCTCTACCTCTTCAAACTCCAAGATTAACTCAACTCAACTCTTCAAGACGACTCCGACTCTACTCGAAAATCTATCCACCACCCGGTAACTAATCCTCCTATCATTCTCCCACTCAACCACAGGTAACAGCCGACATCACCCACAGGTGGCAGGCTGGACAAACACAACGTCACTCACTCACGTGTCCGGTGAATGACCGGTCGCCCATAGGAATAGCATGTAAAACTGAGATTTTGCGTTCGGAAAATCAACAATTTTAGCGCTCCCCATCGATCAGATTCAGACCGCCATATCACGACAACCAATGGACCGATCGACACCAAACCAACACCTCAGTGTTGCCACGACAATTGTCAACATCGCCGTGGCAACCGTTTCCGAGTCACGCACCACGTGCACGCGAGAGGGGTGTGGAAAGCGGAAGCGACGTTTTTGAGCGTTTTTCACGATTGGGTCTAGTTCTCGGAAACGGCTAATCTTGGCGACTTGCCGTCACTTTCACATCATGGCCCCATGTACCGGTTACAATTTTCCAATTGACGATCAGTGGCTGCAGAGTGTGCGGGCGCAGTCATCGTGACACGGGCTGCACGTGTTTCAGTCAGTGAAAAAGGCTCCGCTTTCCACTTTCTCCACACCACTGTCGAATGACATTTTGCGGAGGAAGTTGTATGCTCGGATAGCCCCACTCTTTGTGATGCTTACAGTTCCTTCGGATTTCACCCATCACAAATACCTTTGTAGCAATCGTCGATGCCCTCAACCGTTACCAGACGTCACTTTCGGCAATCTTGGCAGACGGGGACGGGACAGTGTCCTGTCACCGCCCAGAGATTGAATCCGACGCAACAGTTCCGTTTTCCGGCGCAGTTTGTTTCAAAGCTGGTTTTATCTACCTAAAAAGTAGAAAAGGTGCGTTGTGGCTATCCTGGTTGCAAATGTAATGGCCAGTCAAGATCGTTGAATAGGCTATGAAGGCAAAGCATGCCGGTTTACCTATCCGGCTGAAAAACACTGCCTTTGGAGAAGGAGGTCGGTGGTAATCATGGCACATTGCTGCAGGAAGTGCAGGTAGGACTGAATGTATTTCTACTAACCAACATCATGTCTACAAAATATGGCAACCTTGAGGGTGTTTTGTTCATGTGCAAGCAAAAATACTATGAAACCTTGTGCAATTACCCAGCCATATAAAGCTGTTTGGTGCAGTATTATATGCACTCAGTTTCTCAGTCTAACATATCATTTCAGGCATTTTGCCACATTCAGACTTGTGGAATCCTTATCATGAAACAAATGTTTTGGTTCTTCCAATATGAGCCTTTGGTATTTTAATAATTTCATCCGGTCACTTCCTTGGGTTTGATTTATTTGGAGCAGGGCCCATGTTTTGTCATAAGCATGACTTGTTGCATTGACCAAAAGTGTTATAAATTACTTGAAACCAATACAAAATATGACCTATGACACTCTGTCCTTGATATTGGAGCTATAGTACAAGGAAATTCAATTTGTATTGCTAAATTTAATTTTCAAGGAGTCATTGGATTTGGAGAACAGCATGTTTCAATGCTATGTTTATCAGCATGATGAAGATGATGTGACCACTGATTCCCTTCAGAAATGCTTATGTTGAGTTGGAAAGCAAAATAATGTGCTATTAATTTTTGATACCTAACATAACCTAGGTTTACCCTACCTCCTTTTAAATTGTTTCTTCAATGTAGTCACAATTTGTGTGTTCAATAATATAACAATGTTAAGAAACATAAACTGGCCTTACCTTTTTTCAGATAAAAAATAGCCAAATTTTGTCTGAAATAAAATGAGCACATTTTCACAATAAAAGCTATCCAAACCTGTTGTTTTGCTTTGCTGAGTAAAATTTTTGTAAAAGATATTGTGAGCACATTACAGCACGATAATACCAATATATTTATGGATGCACCCAAAAGAAGCAAGATTAGCTTATAGGGTGTGTTGTAATTTCACATATTAATTAATTATTTGAATTTGTTTTGTATGCATGTTCCAGTGCAGAAGACAAAGCAAGTCAACATGTGCACATGATGAAACTGCAAAGTGTACCTCAATTGTTGAGCATGATGATCCGTTTTTTGCATTGTCCCAATGGTCTGATTGTTCCTTGCACCAGACATGCTTGATGTAATTGAATTTAACTTGAAGATCATATATAGACTAAATCATTCTTCTTTGTTCCACTTCAGCATCATCGTCGATATTTCGGGCTCGCACACATGCGTATGGGGTCTTACTGTGAGCCATCAACATGTGACAGCCTAGTGGTGTTCGATATTCTGTAGGTGACAGGCTGGACGCTTTTTTCACCTCTGCAGTAGGCCTTTCTTGATCGGACACCAACGTCTGCACAACGGCTCAGGTAGATCCAGGGATGTCGTTTTGTGAACATGATTGGGATTGCTCAAATTCTCTAAGATACATGATACAATACATGTTCGCGGGGCCATTGAAAACGAGCATGAGCACATCCGATGTGCTCGGCGACACGGAAAACGGACCGTGTCGGCGACACTGAAAATGTTAGTATGCGTCAGGAGTGGATACAGTAGGGAGGCACTGCGGGTGGAAATGTGACTCACCTCTGACCGGGAAAGGGTGCCCTCTGAGGACGCTTCAGTGCATGCACCCCACCCCTCACTCAACGGATTATTTAGCCAAAACATTCCTCCAGGGACTTTTGCAGTGGCGCTCCGAAGAGGAAATGTCGTCCCTCCTGACGAGTGCCCCTCCCAATTAAAATGTCTGGACCCACCCCGGTACTCGTTGATCATAGATGGGGCGGATTATTTGACCGCGGCAGATATCGGGTGTGCAAAATATGAATGATAATACAGTATCAAAAAGCCAGCACAATTGAAGACACAATTAAAGTATTTCGTAAAAGTGAACGGCACGAAGTTGCGCTGCCCGCGCTCATAGCGATATCCTATTGTTTAAAATATAACCATTAGTTTCTGAAATAATGTAAGTTTTTTCTTCAAAGAAACCAATTATGGAAGAAAGACATGAACTTTAAAACTTTGGATAGTTCTAGCGGAAAATATGTTGGTCGGATCAAGCTGAAAATCTAAAATATGAAATTGATGCCATAGATTTAGACTAAGACTAAGACCAATTTCTATAAAATCTGAAATTGTGATGAGTTAGTTTGGGTGGGATCCCAGGAAGGCCAGGGGTCCTACGTACCGGAGGAATAGGAGCATTCCCCTCCTCTCATTTTGTTTCCTTGAAATGTTTAAGGAACGAATTGTGGTAGACAGCTCAAATTTTGGGCACACCTACATGGGCACCAAGGGTGTCTTGATGCAAAACACCAACGTCTGGTAATGCATGGAGGACGTCGTAATGGCATAAACGAAGGCCATGGGTGCCTATATATTGGATAATTATTACTCAATGCTTGTCATGCAAGCATTATGCACTGTAGATGTGGCCTGATCATTATCACACATAATAGATTCAAGATCTGCATGTTTTAAGTGGCTGAAATTAGGCCAAAATATGCTACTAAGATATGGGTTCACAGGTCGCATCGGTACCTATAACATGATACACACATGCCGGTACAAAATCAGCCGGACACTGACAACGGCCGCTAAGCTGGTCGCAAATTATAGACAGTTGTCCGAACGCTTTGTACGTGGCTTCGTCATGACGGCTAGTCTCGGCTTCATCATCACTCACGATATGGACACCACGATTCGGGGACACGGAGAACACCTCGTCCCACGACAGAAAAGTCGCAAACTCGCGTCGGAATTTAGTTTGGTCTCGCTAACACTTCACCAACTTTCCTTTTAAGTTATTGACCATCAAGTTCGTCCCGTTTTTCATGTCCACAATGGACGACCCACTTGGGGGATAGGCCTCAGGAATTTTATCTCTAACCAACTGCGAGGTATAATTGAATGCATCATCACAATAACTGTCATGTCCAAACGCTTTTGCACTGGTTAACAAGTCCACTAATTTGTTTCTGCTGACGTGAACCCCATGTTCATTGTGCGCAAAACCCAACCACACTGACCCAACCCTCACAGGCAAGCACAGCTCCCCTGTCATGGTAAGCACATGATATGTGACCTATCTCGGCCCTTATCCGGGAGGGCTTTTTTTGCATAGCGACCGCTGGATCAGAGGCCAAAACATCCCGGCTGGCCGCCGCACCAACCTACCGGGATACAATTGATCACTGCAGATGTAGGCCCACCTTAACGAACCTGAAGCTACACCTTAACGAACCAAGCTACCTTAACGAACCTGAAGTACATATGCATAGTGAATGGATCGCTGTTTTCTTTGGCGCTGGTTTGTGGGTGTGCGCTGTCGTGCATTTTTAGACCTCATTAGAACTTGGAAGTGCTAACAATTTGAAAGAATGTGCTGATGATTTCCTGCGTTATCAAAGACATCATATTGTAAACCGTTCTATTCGCTTTTGAATTACTTAATGCAATGATAATTTTCTCAATTGTCGCATGATGGTAAGCGATATGTGCAATGCAATCGCTCCAATGCAATCTTCACCTACCCGAATTTTTAAAATGCGTCTTACCTTAATCAGTCATCAAACTCCCGCAAGGTTTGCACACATGTGCATATTTTTCACGTGTAATGCTGTCCGTCTTCATGTTCTTTTTACTGTGTCAAACCGTGTGCATTTTCATTAGAAAAAAATGTGACCTGGTGTTCCAGAAAATGTGTGTTCCAGTCATCTGCTGATGCAGAACAAAACACAAAAATCACCACACAAAAGTCGCGTAAAAAATAGTCGAGAACTGCATTTCAGGCCAGTTTTTCCTTCAGCTGTCGCAATGTGCATTGGGTTGGCTCAAATCCTTCTTGAGATGGCTTAAAAGAACGTTAACGTGGCTTGAACCATTCCAAAAGTAAGCAAAACGATACCCGTGGGTGGACTCTTCTGAGAGTCAAACATAGGCATTAAATATTCTTGTCCCTTTCAGTTCGCATAATGCTCCATTTTAAGATGACAGTGTGAGTCCTTGAGGTCAAAATGCTTTCACTTGAACAGCCTTCTAAGGGGCGGGGATGGCCGAGTGGTTAAGGTGTTGAGCTCTGGGCTCCAAATGTCCCGGGTTCAACACTCGCGCCGCTCGGGACATTTCCCAATCAAGCGCCCCACCGGCGAAAGTTTGGGCGGCGCCATTAGCCAGGAATGTCCAGAAAGTGCGTCGTGAATCACCTAATAAACAAACAAACAAACGAACAGCCTTCTAACATTATCAGCGACCTCTGGGTCAATAAAATAATATATCCTCAATACAGAATCACTGATTATTCGATTGCCCATTCAATCAACTGGATCGGTAGATTTGTCACACAGGGTGTCGCAAACGTTTCACCCTTCATATTGATCTGAGTTACAATTTATATTACAGCATCACGATAAAATGATTAACCCTCCTCAAGCAGTCGGGAGTAAGCCCAAAATATGCGCTGCAAATGGTCTCGTCACCATAAAACCAACGAGGACGAACTATTTTACAATATTACTTGCAATAATACAACCAATTGTTGTTTTCAAGTGAACAACCCACCCAATTTCGCTGACCGAAATATTTCACGGGGACTTTCAGCGAGGGAAGGGTCATAGTCACCGCAACTTCGGATACCACCCTTGTTCAAACCCTGGATCAGCTACTCTTGTCATTTAGCTTTTGGTTTGCAAGTACTGCACAGTCTGGAAAACCTGGAGTTTGATTTTCTGGGGGAGTGGGGAACATCATCAAGCTGGAGGCCCCATTCAAATATGCACTTCCCCTTCTCCCCCTTGGCAAGACGCTGGCTCGATGCGGGTGGAGATTTTGGGGTTAAAAGTGCTCAAATGTACGGTAAGCGCGTGCCATGCGATTACATTTTCTGAAAAACCCCATTGACTTAACATGGCGATTGCACTTTCCGTTGTTCGCCGGACGGCCCAAATCGGCGCCGCACAGCTGCTCAACCAATGCACCGATTGACACGAAACCAACGCCACGCTGTAGCCCCGTCCGTGCCCCACACGTACAGTGCAAACATTTTCATCGCATGTGGCACGCACACGTGGCGCGAGTGAAAACTAAAGTGGAGTTTTTTCACCGTTTTTCACGATTGGGTCTGCCACCGCTAAACGGGTCGAGTCTCGAAAACGGCAATGCTTCTATCACTCGGCTCCACGTACCGGCTACATTTTCCCAATTGACACATGGCACCTGCCGTGCAAACTGCACTCGTCAATGACTTCCGATTGGCACGTGTCGCATCGCGTGGAATCGGCTGCGATTCCCACGCCATTAACCCACCTGTAAGAGCAGATGATCCACTGAAATGCGACACACACACTTGTAGCCGCGTCTCTTCTGATGCCTACGGAATCCTGAAATTGAGGGTCCGGCGTTCGATCCCCAGGCGCGGCACGAACGTTTTTCGATCTTTTGCGGTGGTGCACTATTGTCGAAAGCTCGCGAAGCGAGCAGCACAGGTCAGATAAGCCGGCGGCACATTTTTATACTTTTGGAGGCCCTCCAGGTCAGGTCAAACGGGTCAATGTCGACGCATTCTCTCACTCGTCTTCAGCTCGTGGTTTTCTGATACTGGTTGTAAAATAATCCGATTTCGTGTTTCAGTGTTCATGAGATGCAAATTGGAGCTCAGTCACCACAGCGTCGTCAACCTCGTCGAGATTAAATGCCTGGAAATATGTGATGGACTGTTGAAGACGACAAATTCGAAACAGATGGCGCTCAGGAAAGTGGAAAGAAAGCTCAGGAAAGGACTGTCACCAAACGAAAACTAATTGTTACCACAGTCTTTGGAAACAAATGTGGGAATTGCAAAATGTTCTCTTTTTTCAAACATTTCAAACCATTTCGAAAACTTCAAGAGATTGATATCATCTTTGTGGATCATTTGTGGAACCTTTGTGGATCCTAATCACACCAGAAGTGAAAGACGCCGCAAAATTACCTTGGCTAAGCCCTTTTTGCTTCAAATAGCCCGGATGTATAATGTGTTCAAATTGTTGAATGTTCCATGACGTTCAAATAGCCTGTGCCTTTGACGTACATCATGCACCAACCTCCTACAATGGAGGAAAACACGATACCAATCCCAGTGTAGATGTATTAGTTTAGTACGGTGCAGCACACTGTTTACACCCAATTCACGAAATCAACACCTACCCCAAGCGTAAGGGTGCGTGGAACACTCCATAGTTGGTCTTTTTCACTGCATCTACACTCAGATCGCAGGTCAATGCGGAATGTGATGAAATGACGCTGAACATTCGCACCCGATACCTTCCGATCGTTGCGAGTCGCACGCCTCATTGGTGTAACACAACGCTTCAAAGTAAATAGATGCACACAATTAACATCCTCCATGACGTAACGACCATGTGATCATTACAGAGGTGTAATTCGCCACGGGCAGGGACGTGAATCACAACCCATTTTGCCGTCAGTGTCATGCGGGGTGTACGCAACACCTTGTCACAGCGCAGGATCAGCTGACTGGATACCTTGTCTCACTTTTTCCTTTTGTTGGTCAAGTGCACCAAGAGAAGGTGGAAACCCCACGGCGTCTCCAAACTCCACCCAAAGAGACAAGTGTCTGCTTCTTCTAGCTCAATGATGTAGTTCACAACAGGCCCTGATTTGTGCATTTGGATGACATTTACCATTGCGATTTGGATGCTAGTGATGTGCTCCATGTTGCTTACACCCAAGGTGAGTGTAGACAAATGTTTCAGTGCATGCCGCAACAATATGCAAAATATGGCGTGGTCACGAGCTTTTGATAAGAGATGCGATGCTCTTAGGTTGATTCTTTCCACGTTGCACCAAGGCTATGCCGTGGACCCAATGATAACATTCACGAAATTTGAGGAGGGGGAGCCAATTCCCCTATCCCCTGTGGTAGCAACTCCCATGGTGCAAAACAGGCCACAAGGCGGTAATCCAGCGTCGGTTATCATTGAATCACTGTGCGTTGGAAAATCAACCAAAACTGAATGGTGTGCATGGAAACCGCTCAAAACCAGCATAAGGTTGCCCCTGGAACCTGGGTGGCATCTCAACACGAGCAATTTCATCGGGTCCACTGATATCGGGAAACATGCAGTCGCATGTGATATCCCCACACATGCCACAGAAGCAGCTGGTGTCGTTGACCGCATGGAAGCCACCCGGCCAGTACAGCTGACAATCGAGCTCGCAACCTGGAACAGTCAGGGTCATCGCTGTAGAGACAGTCAGTGACACTGTTGTAGAGGCAGAGCAAGTTGCACTGCTGTAGGAACACAGTCAGGGACACCGCTGTATGGTCACAACCAGTCACACTGCTGTGGAGGCCCAGTCAGGGACATTGCTGTAGGGGCACAGTCGGGGACACCGCTGTATGGTCACAACCAGTCACACTGCTGTGGAGGCCCAGTCAGGGACATTGCTGTAGGAGCACAATCAGGGACACCGCTGTATGGTCACAGCCAGTCACACTGCTGTGGAGGTCCAGTCAGGGACATTGCTGTAGGGGCACAGTCGGGGACAGCAACCACAACAAACAACAAAAAACGATAGCAACAAGAACAACAAACGCTTAAGGCGAAGGGCATTGATTTGATTTGATACTGATACTGATCACATACTGATACAAATTTGATACTGAACTTTGAGACTGAGGTTTTCGCGACGCGTTGGTTCTACAGACTTTTCACTGGCCTAGGGGAACTTCCCTCCAACACCATTGTCGGGACACCACACATCCAGTGAACTACTGTAGGGACACAGTCTGGGACGCTGCTGTAGGGGCACCGACAGAGACACCGCCGCTGGAACACAGTCAGAGACACTGCTCCAGAGACATAGTTAGTGATACTGACCACTTCACCATCAATCATTCTGTCGTCTCTACACATTCATGTCATTTTCATGCAAGTTCTGTGTAATCTTACAGTTCGCGACGACGATACAAGTGTAGCCCAATGTCAAAGTGAAGATCGTGGCTGTAGATCCCGGGTGGATGAGGGGTGGGGGCAGGGGTGTCTAGTGTCCCCGGGTTTGGTACCCTGTTAATATTAATTTGTATTTTCCATACTCAATCTGAAAATATGTCTTGAAAATAAGGACTTGAACCCCTGGCTTCGTGAGAGATCTCCAGCACTGATGAAGATGTGTAGATGCACAAATAAGGAGACATGTAACAAATGAAGACATTTCAAATTAATAAACACATTTATCATGAAGCCAAAGGAGCTGAGTATTCCACATTCTTTCAACAGCTATGCGACGTTCACTGACACACAGTCAGGATTATCTCAAGATGGATTTAATGCGGACTTGTATCTCCGTCGTATCTGGTCATTCTCAATGATTTGGTGTTCTGAAACTATTTGGCAGCAATGCATGGAAATGAACTGGTAGCGTTATTGTATCGCACTACACAAAAATGTGAGAACAAATGTCATGGACGTCCTCGAAGTGCCGTCTATGGCATTTGGTAGTGGAAGTCATGTTGTTTCATTGCTTTGTATGGAGCTAGATATCGGCAGGCTAATAAATGTACTGATGTGCTTTATCCACTGTGATTCATGTACCTAAGGGGATGCCGATAAAGGCCAAACAGTGCCACATTTAAGTTCGTTTGGGTGTGTTGCTGAACCAAAGATTATGAGTTTCAGAACACTGCAAGGAAGCGATCCGTGTTGTCAATTAATTTGCATTTAATACTTGATTTTAAGATGTTACAGCATAGCATTACATAATGTGCATCAACCATTGAGAAAACATCTGTATGTTTTTTTCGGCATTTTTGGACAGTGCAGGTCGCGCAACTGCATCCTGCAGAGGCATCTGCTGCTCCCAATGTATGTCACAGGCACCCGCCACGCCCAATATACGTCGGTAAGTAAGCTTTCGTAATTCTGCCGTTTCTTCCACATCGCAATCAGAAATGAGGAGAAAATGCGGCAAGTGAGTCCGAAAAGTACCCTTTAAACGCCATGCGGATGAGACAACATGGAGCGTTGTGCTCAGAAGTCACTGATCTTAGCTAACCTCAGCGCTAGAACGATGTCTTTGCGGACAAATGATCGTGCGGCGTTTGCTTAGTTTCATATTCCACTTCAACGTTCGAATTTATCCTAAGCCTGATAAAATAGGTCATATGATGCGACACAAGACTTGCTTGTATAGTTCGGCAACATAAGTTGGACATAGAACACCAAGAAAGCATAAGTTAAAGTCATCAATACTCAATGAAAATGTGTGAAAGTATGCAATTCCATCCTATAGAAAACATAACAATTAAAGGAAAACAGCCTTCTAAAAGTAAAAGAATGCTGGATGCTAGGGTTATCTCCGATGGATAGGAAAGACAATATGGCACCAAAATCACAAGATTTAAGGCGTTTAATCTCGTTTCACCATCAAGACCATGACCCATCAAGTGTCACTTCACACACGTAGTTCCATGCGGGATTATCTACCCTACTAATTTCGTCCCTCAAGCTCCCCAGTTATCGCGATCTCCGGGGCGGAATCAGTTGACCTCGTCGCGACGCATTGACATATCCCAGCAGATTCACGTGGACCCGAGTGTATTGCATCAGCAACCACCCAAGCGGATACGTGGTTGTCTTAGGTAAACGTGCCTCGCTCCTGTCGTTATTCAAGGTTCACATGTGCTGAAACATGCATGTTGGAGAAGTTAAATTTTGCTATTGACATGATTCGGAGATATAATTCGAGCTGGGTAGGTCCTGCACGTCTCAGTTATGGACCCTGGTTAATGTATTGCATTTCTCAATTTGAGTGTCGACCAGTTGGTTCATAAAGACATAAAAGATCAGTGCAACTATGAGGCACAAGTTTGCACTTGCACTTTGAACACTGAACCAGTTGGCCACCAAATCTGTCTATCAACCCTCCCTGGAATACAGAAAAACAAGCCCCCTATTCATATAATGATTGTCTATGCCATTTTTAAAGATGTTCAGTGTGTTGCTACTGACAATGGTTCCTGGCAGCTGGTTCCAGTGTTCTACTACCCTGTTGGTGAAGAAAGACTGTCTTAACCTTGTCCTGCTGTGATTAACTTTAATTTTGAATTGATGACCTCTAATTCCATCGTTTCTGTTAAATTCAAACATTTCCCTGAGATATCCGTGTTCCTGACCATGAACAAATTTAAAAACCTCGATGAGAAGCCCTCTGAGCCTTCTATATCTAATTGAAAACATATTACATTTCTTCAATCTTTCCTCATATGCCAGGTTGCCTATACCTTTAACCATTTTTGTTGCCCTCTTTTGTACTCTCTCTAAAAGCCAACAATCTTTCTCATAACTAGGGGACCAAGCTTGGACACAGTATTCTAAATGTGGCCTGACATATGCACAGTAAAGCTTCCTGATGACCTCCTCACTTTTGTATGACACATTCCTCTGTATTGCCCCAAGCATTCTTAGTGCCTTCTTCCTGGCTTCTTTGGTCTGTTCTGATGCCCCCAATTTTGTGTTCAAAATAACACCTAAGTCCTTCTCCTGCTCAGTCACAGATAGTACTTGGCCGCCCATCAAGTATGGCGCGTTCATATGCTGCCTATCTACATGCATGACTTTGCACTTATCAAAATTAAACTTCATTTGCCATTTTTCGGACCACTTCACAAGCTCGTCTAAGTCTTTCTGCAGCAAAACCTGCTCATTGTGCCCTGTTATTGCCCGTAAAGATCTTCAAATCATCCGCAAATTTCGAAACCTTACTGCTTAGGCCACATTCAATGCTATTCACAAATATAATGAACAATAGTGGCCACAGTACCGACTCCTGAGGGACTCCACTGAGAACATTTTGCCATGATGACTTTGTACCATTTAGCATCACTCTCTGCTGTCTATCTGAAAGCGACAACTCTATCCATTTTAGGATGCTACCTGCAATGCCATGGACCTGAAGCTGCATCATTAACCGTTTATGGGGTACCTTGTCAAAGGCCTTACTAAAGTCAAGATATGCTACACCAACCTGATTTCCCTCATCAAATTGTTCTGTAGCAAAATTCAAAAAGTCCAAGAGATTTGTGAGACACGACCTCCCTTTTCTAAACCCATCTTGAGTATCTTGAATCAATCTGTTTTCTTCCAGAAAACTAACTATTCTATCCTTGATAATTGATTCGAGTACCTTGCAGACTAGGGATGTGAGGCTTACTGGCCTATAATTTTCAACTTTCCCCTCTTTCCCCTTCTTGAGAATAGGAACTACATTTGCCCTTTTCCAATTTGTTGGAATTTCATTTTGTGAAACTGATCTACAAAATATTATACTAAGTGGAATTGCCAGTTCCTTTTCAGCTTCCCGCAATACCCTAGCATAACTTCCATCAGGTCCTGCTGCCTTGTTTGGCTTTATATTTCTGATATAATTGAAAACAACATCACTATCAATGAAATCAACATCGTGTATCTGATCACCTGTCACTGAACTGTGGTTCACGGTTGGCAGATTTGTCAAATCCTCCACTGTAAACACTGATTTAAACTGCTTGCTCAGCTGCTCAACCATCTCACCATCCTCACTCAATATAGTCCCATTTACTTCCAGTGGACCAATTGTGCTTGAAACTTTACTTAGCTTGTAGAAACTAAATAACTTTTTACTGTCCCCATTACAGTTCCTAGCCAAATCCAATTCTTTTGCTCGCCTTGCTGCTCTGGTTTTCTGCTTCACAGCATCTCTAGCTTTTTGATACGACCTTAGATTTACGATATTTGAAGCTTCCTTAAATACTCTAAATGCGTCTTTCTTAGCCTTA
Source organism: Ashinkailepas kermadecensis (assembly GCA_034440615.1). Classification (NCBI taxonomy): domain Eukaryota; kingdom Metazoa; phylum Arthropoda; class Thecostraca; family Neolepadidae; genus Ashinkailepas; species Ashinkailepas kermadecensis. Next base: position 1,324 of record JAOTOM010001498.1, on the reverse strand, counting down.
ATTGATCTCATCAAATCTGGTGTAAGCCATGCTGGCTTTCCTACCCTTCTTTTGCGCCTTTACTTTGTGAGACATGTCTAATCTGAATTTTCAGTTCAGAGGAGGACACAGGAATGGTGGGCACATATACGCCTCCATTGTGTTGCAGGTGTACCTCTGCAATGCACCAAATGGATACAGATTACACTTCAACAATGGCTCTAGCTTCAGCAGTAGGGGAAGCTTCTCCGATGGTCATATCACATCACAGTGCGAAATCACATCAGAATGTCAGGTCACGCCAAGTCATATCACACTACCAGGTTACGCCAGGTCACATCACGTCACGATGCCAGGTCACGTCACGTCACGATGCCAGGTCACCTCACATTGTCTGGTCACGCTAGGTTAAGTCACACTGTCAGACCACGTCATGTAGTATTGTATCGTCACATCAACTGCAAGCTGGCGCGACTTTGCTGAAATTTCAGTGCTCGAGTTGCGTCTGGTCATCCTGAGGCTAACCAGTCCCGGTGTGGCCTCACATTTGGGGTCCACCTGGGTCGAGATCTGGCCGTGCTGGCAGAGGATCGAGACGCATGGATTCGCCGCGACAGCTGTTGTGCCCGATGGTACCGTGGTGCCTGCGAACTGACACTCGTCCCGCGCGCAGGGAACACGCGGAATGGCGCATATCGGCTTCAGCAAGACCTGGCAGTCTTCGTCATCAAGCCCGCCGCTGCCGTTGACGTCGAATCGGTATCTCAAGCAACGCTCATTGCCTGCAATCGACGTTTACCGTCATCAAGTTCGGTGGCGATCCTGGAACTGTGGTCAAGGTACGAGGTGACCCTGCGACTGGGGCTAGGTTGCGAGGCGATCCTGGGTACCAAGAAATCCTGGGACTGTGGCCGGGGTACGAGGTGACCCTGCGACTGAGCCTGAGGTACGTGGCGATCCTGGGACTGAGGTCAAGGTACGAGGTGACCCTGCGATTGAGGTCAGGGTACGGTGTTGACGTTGTGGTCGAGGTCGCTGAACGTACCACTAGGAGGGGGAGGGTAGACGTTAATCATGTTGGCACTGTGAAACCCCACCAAATGATACGGTTGTGACAGTTGTACCAAAAATAAAAATCGTCGCAGGGAGATACTGGACACGAGGCTAGTATGGAGTGCTTGTGGTGCTGAACAGCAGTAACAGCATGTCACATGGGGACACTGGTGGTCAGACTGGTGTGGAACGCTTGTGGTGCTTGACAGCAGTGACACAACGCCACGGGGACACTGGTGGTCAGATTGGTGTGAAGCGCGTGTTGGTGCTGAACAGCACTGACAACATGTCA
>JAOTOM010001497.1:0-70655 GCA_034440615.1 Ashinkailepas kermadecensis | reverse complement strand
TTTTCTGAAGCCAAATTAAAAAGGGCTTAGTATATTATTTAGTTCTAAATATGTTGATGGATAGGAAGTGTAATATTTTCCCAAAAATTTTAGATAACGTAGGGAGTAAAGATATAGGTCTACAATTTGTCCAATTATGATGTCTTCCTGCTTTGAATATAGGTGCAACTGCTCTGTTAAAATCATCAGGAAATATTTCACCATGAAGGCAGATTAAATAGATGGGTAATCTGTTTCAATATCCTTTGATATGTAAGCAGTAATATTTTTGTGTTGATTCCATCTATGCCACCTCCAACATATTTGAAGTTCTTAATAATTAATTCTACTCCAGCTTCATTGGTTCTTATATTATTGCTTCAACAGGCCTTCAGTCAAAGGATTGTTGATTGGTGGAATAGGCTGCCCACTGATGTGGGGAGTCCCTCATTGAAGGTACTTAAAAATAGGGTGGATAATTTTTTAGGAAGCAAATTTTTTTTTTCCAGTCCTAAGTATTGGTGGATGGAGTGATATTTATACTAGGTATATGTACACTGTACAGGCCCCTGTAAGCAGGTATGGATGGAGTTTTCAAATATGTGCACATTACTGTATGAATATACTGAATAGATTAACCATGGTAATATACTGATCAAACTTGAAGAGTAACTTTGCTTAGAAATCTTGCCCAACAACAATATATTAGCAGATGTAGTGGCTACACAATTCCTGCGATATCCATTATCATCTTCATCCTCTAATGCATCAGGAAGTTTGGATCTAGTTTTTTATTTATCAGTTCATGTAGGATTCTCCAAGCTTTTTGCCCATCCTTCTGATTGTGATAGTGCTGTTTGATAATACAGTTTTTTGCATGTCTCAAAATATTAACTAAATTGTTTCTATATTGTTTATACTCTCCTTCATTTGGTATGCTTTTATTTTATGTACTTTTTGTACAATTTCATTTGTATTTATGGAACATGATATTCCTGCAGTTGTGCATGGTTTCATAATAGTCCTCCTGCTGCTGTGTGCATGTGTTTTTTTTTGTCCAGAACTTCATACTATCTATATATGCTTTATTCAACTGAGAACATGCAATGTTTGCATCAGTGTTGTTGCCAAGATTTTGCATTGCTGATGCCAAATGATCATTTAATTTTGTCACCTGATTATGACCAAATACTTCTCTGATTGATTAATTGATTGATTATTTGGGCTTAGGGGCACCACAACTGCTACTGGTTATGTAGCTCCCATCCAAAAACATATATATTTCCTTTTGTTCAGCCTTGATTTTCAATAAGATTTAAAGTTCCAAAAATAGGATGTTGATCTGATAAATCCTCTGGTAATATCCCAGAAGAGCAAATATATGAGAGATCAATTATAACTACATATTGTCTAGGGGCAATCTTTACCTTTCGGCCGACAAATACTGCCAAGGTTAGTGATTTGTAAAAAGGTGTATATTGGGGAACAGTGACGTCACAGGAGTCACGGAAGTGACGTCACGACGTCACAACTGCTTCAGAGGATTCTGGTTTCCCGGTTAGGTTAGGTTAGGTTAGATTATATTGTTATGATACATTTTGTATATTATGCTACATTATCTTAGTCTAGGTTAGGTGGTAATCTTTACCAACACCCGACTCCTGTGAAGTCACTTCCCTGACTCCTGTGATGTCACTGTTCCCCACTATACACCTCTTTACAAATCACTAACCTTGGCAGTATGTGTTGGCCGAAAGGTAAAGATTACCTGTCTAGCAATGCTATTTGAGCACTATGTGCATGAGTGACATTCATTATGGTAGGTAGGTCAAAATCTATAGAAGGTGAGCAAGTTTAGAAAGGATATGCTTTTTCTATCATTTCTGATATCCATTAAGATATACCTAGTTGAAATCTCCTATTATGATAGCAAGTTTTGCTTTGTTCTCTTGGCTGTCTAGCAACCTTTCCAACATGTTTTGGAAATCACTATGGGAGAAACATGGCAGGATGGTATATCTGACATATTATTACATATTTCTTTTTTTCCTGAATTACAAGGTTTACTTCCACAGATGAGGCTCCATGAGGTTGCTTTCTATGATATTAATACTTCTTGTTGCATAGCTTTTGCATACATAAATTGCTGATCCCCACTCCCCCTGTAGCATCAACTAAATGCAAGCATTGTGTAATTCTTTAAATGCACAATTGACAATTGCATGCTCTCATTCTTGATGTATATAGGTAGGTAGGTACCTATTATCGGAAGTGTCCCTGGGCATTCCATTCTGAGTTAGTTTGAAAACGCGTAGTTGCAGTTGGTTGCGATATGTTAATGACCTGGGAAATCATCTCCAAGCTCATCTAAGTATTTTCCTAAATTATCTTGGTTCTCTTCAATGTTAAGTATATCCATGTTGATGGCCTGTTTGTACTAACCCTCACCTTATTAAGACACCAAGGGCGTGTCTCACCCTCGGGGCACCCGGGTCATCCCCAAGTCAGGGCTCTGCCTATCTTGGCTCTGCCCACGGGGCTTGAGGTACCTGCGGCTCTCGCGGTCAAAGAGGTAGAGCTTAACGTTGGCCAATCAGCGGTGAGCAGGATGACGTCACACAGTCTACGGCCGTCGCGGTTCCTGCGGTCGCTTTACCAATAAAATAAAGGTATCTGGGTAAAGTATAAAGTAAAATATAGGTGTGTGTAAAATAAAGTATAAAGTAAAGAAAAGGTGAAGGTCCAAGTAAAGCTATCCTGGCCGTACCGCCCAGGGTATATTAAAGAACGTACCGCCGGCTGCAGCTGCCGCAAGATTGAGAAGACTCATCTTGGCGCAATGGTGCGGAATTATGCGCTGTTTATGACCTGTGATTGTAAGGCCTTGTTTATGACAATGTTTTCCTTCAAGCCCGCATGATGTCATCCGAAGGTTTTTTTAGTATGGTATCAATATGGTTGCAGAAGACTTCTCAAATCATACGCAATGGTTACTTTTATTTTGCTTCCTCTACAAACAAATATATTTATCTTCTGCTGACTGAGTTATTAATCTTGTCCTGTTCTTTCCAGTGAACATTTGTTTCACACATATTTTTCTCATGCATGGGCAAGTTTGGATTTGTGCATTGTAATCTTGCATCTTGAGAGGAATATTTTGTTGTCATCCAGTATGGATAATATTTTTGTTTAAGCCTTATGCATCGTAACTCATTTTGCACCCCCTTTCTGTGAATTTTGAGCACTTTTACTTGATCACAGTAGCTCATTGTCAAACTTAGCAGGTAACTTAGAAGGTTCAACCTCGAGATGAGATAACAAGAAACAATTTTCTGGAGAGGATAGTGTTCTGGATTCCAAAAATCCAGGAGCAGCCTATATTTCCAAACATGTACCTATCTACCTACATTGACATACAACAGTTGTTGAAAACAGCTTTTTCTAGGCCAGCTAGACCCAGGGCATGGTGCATTATTAATTGATTAATTTTGCATGGATTATTGATGATACATGCATTATTGAACATTTATGTCAATACAATCATCATGTTATGAATGCCTTCCTGAAACTTTCCATGAGTTGCAGTCTGATTTCCTGTAGTATGAATTCCACATCTAGATGTAATGTTTGAATGTAACACATCTCTGTTTCAGGTGTCACGCCTTACTGTGCAGTACCAGAGCATAGAGGTGGCACTGGGCAGGAAACTTTAATATAGAAGAAATCTTGTTACACCATTTTTATCAGGATTCTGCCTTAGCAAAATCTCTTAGCATACAATAAAACATGTCTATGTTCTCAAATGTTGGAGAACCAAGAGTATGCTCCAAGCATTTCAAAGAAATTGATGAGTAGAAACCTAAAGAAAAAACTGCTCAACCCTTCCTCTTTGCAGAGAAGCAAATGCCTCCTACCATCAACTATTCCCACCAGCCAAACCCCTGGGTAATCCTGAAACTTTTTGTATTATTGATGTTTACATCATTTGCAAGATTACTTTGTGTTTTTCCTGCTTCGTTTGCATGTTGACAATGTTTTTCCTCCACCAAAGAAAAAGATGGATAGGCCTGGTTAGGCTATATCCTTTTATTTAAGATTTTGGTACTTTTCTCTGAGAAAATAGATTAGGCTAGCTAATTTTATGCTAGGTTACCTTGCAATTTCTAAAGCTTTAAATAATTAGTTATTGTATATGAACCAATTGAAAGTCCTCCTTTTTGGTATTATTTTGCTTTTCAACCAATTTTTGTGCTTGTTGGTACAAAATATGTTCTTTGTGCACCAAAATAACAATCATGATAAGACCCTCATGTCAAGTGTTTACCACTAAGTTATAGCTACACTAAGTTAGGGCCAAAGGTATGAGAAATAGATGATTTGGGTGAGATCTGCTGACTGAAATGGTGCATTTATGAGCTACATTTTTTTACAGAATGGACAAAGAATAATATCAGGTGACAAATGTATCCATTAGATACATTTACATTTCAACAAGTTTTTTCGCCTATGTAGTGTGCTTGATATCAAATATTTTAACCAGTTTGTACATTTCTTCTGTTCTATCATAAAACTTAGTCTGGAATACAAGCATAATCTGTTTTGTTTAAAAAAAATAGCATAGTTATTGTCATAGGAATACATGTTCAACTTTATTGATGAAAAGTATCAAGTCTTTTGGAATGGCATTAAATAGGTTTTGTTTAGGTGATTCGAGCACGATTGCTCGATGTCCTGACCTGTGTAATTTAAGTATATGTATCAAACTTAGTATAAAGGAGAGGTTATGATGAGATAACAAGCAAGTGATGCTTATATTTAGGTTAATTTAGGTTAAAACACCACCCCCTTTCAGCAGTGAAAGGGGGTGGTGTAATGCTCTATGTGAATAGCTTATACAGTTCTCAAAAAGTAGTAGATGGGGTGAAAAATGTGTCTGTGGAGTCCATTTGGCTTGATGTTGCTGTGGGAAAAGGTAACAACAATAAACTGAGGATAGGAGCTTTGTATCGATCAGGAACCTTGCCACATTCTCAGCAACTGGAGCTTGATAAGGTGATTTGTGAGGAAATCAGTAGAAACTTTCAGAGGAAATGCCTTATTCTTGGTGACTTTAATCTAAAAGGATATGAAAATGTTGGTGTTGGCTGAAAATGTTGGTGTTGGTGTTGGTGTTGGAGTCCCCCAGGGGTCGGTACTGGGGCCACTATTGTTCATTATATATGTGAATAGCATTGAATGTGGCCTAAGCAGTAAGGTTTTGAAATTTGCGGATGATTTGAAGATCTTTAGGGCAATAACAGGGCAAAATGAGCAGGTTTTGCTGCAGAAAGACTTAGACGAGCTAGTGAAGTGGTCCGAAAAATGGCAAATGAAGTTTAATTTTGATAAGTGCAAAGTCATGCATGTAGGTAGGCAACATATGAAGGCTCCATACTTGATGGGTGGCCAAGTACTATCTGTGACTCAGCAGGAGAAGGACTTAGGTGTTATTTTGAACACAAAATTGGGGGCATCAGAACAGACCAAAGAAGCCAGGAAGAAGGCACTAAGAATGCTTGGGGCAATACAGAGGAATGTGTCATACAAAAGTGAGGAGGTCATCAGGAAGCTTTACTGTGCATATGTCAGGCCACATTTGGAATACTGTGTCCAAGCTTGGTCCCCTAGTTATGAGAAAGATTGTTGGCTTTTAGAGAGAGTACAAAAGAGGGCAACAAAAATGGTTAATGGTATGGGCAACCTGGAATATGAGGAAAGACTGAAGAAATTGAACATGTTTTCACTTAGATATAGAAGGCTGAGAGGAGATCTCATCGAGGTTTTTAGATTTGTTCATGGTCAGGGACAGGGATATCTCAGGGAAATGTTTGAATTTAACAGAAATGATGCAATTAGAGGTCATCAATTGAAAATTAAAGTTAATCACAGCAGGACAAGGTTAAGACAGTCTTTCTTCACCAACAGGGTAGTAGAACACTGGAACCAGCTGCCAGGAACCATTGTCAGTAGCAACACACTGAACATCTTTAAAAACGGCATAGATAATCATTATAAGAATAGGGGGATTGTTTTTCTGTATTCCAGGGAAGGTTGATCGACAGGGAGGAGTGGGAGTTGGGAGGAGTTTGTAATTGTTGACTGTGTTATGAAATAGCAAGTGAGTCTCTTATTAAGTCTAAATGCTTTATAACTTTATATAGGGTGTACCTAGCAGTGGATTCAGCACCTTCCTTCGGGATGTGATACTGATGAGATTGTTTATGGTAGCACAATTGGTATGATGGGAGGAGTTTGTAATTGTTGAGTGTATTATGCAATAGCAAGTGAGTCTCTTATTAAGTCTGAATGCTTTATGAATTTCTGTGGGATGTGCCTAGCAGTGGATCACCACTGCTAGGCACATCCCACAGAAATTCATAAAGCGTTCAGACTTAATAAGCAGTGGATCACCACTGCATCACCTTCCTTCGGGATGTGATGCTGATGAGGTTGTCTATGGTGGTGTGATGGGAGGAGCTTGTGATTATTGAGGGTGTTAGGTGGTAGCAAGTGAGTGGTGTTAGATGGGCTGGGATATATAGCTTCCTAGGAACTTGGGATAAGGGATTGATTGGGGTGGGAGTATGAACATTCTAGTACCTTTTCTAGATAGGCTTAACCCAGATGGGCCCCTGTGGCTCTTATTAAGCCTTAATACTTTATGACTTTATGACTTTTTAATTCTTTCCATCAACAATTATAGGATTTGTGTAAAATGCCACCATGCGCCACAGTCTTCACTGCGGAGTTGATGGCCATCAGCAAAACTCTTGCATACATCGAGATTGATGACGATATTTTATGTTATTTTGACAGATTCTCTGAGCAGTCTTGTGGCATTGCTCAGTTTTAACCAGCAACATGTCATTGTATGAGACATTTTAGCGCACCTTACTTAGCTGCATCGCATGGGAAAACAGGTCATACTTTGCTGGATTCCAGCACATGTCGGAATCCATGGTAACGAGCTGGCCGACAGGGCTGCAAGGCATAAAGACATAAAAGATCAGTGCAACTATGAGCCACAACTATGAGCTTTGTACACTGAACCAGTTGCCCACCAAACCTGTCAATCAACCCTCCCTGGAATACAGAAAAACAAGCCACCTATTCTTATAATGATTGTCTATGCCATTTTTAAAGATGTTCAGTGTGTTGCTACTGACAATTGTTCCTGGCAGCTGGTTCCAGTGTTCTACTACCCTGTTGGTGAAGAAAGACTGTCTTAACCTTGTCCTGCTGTGATTAACTTTAATTTTGAATTGATGACCTCTAATTGCATCATTTCTGTTAAATTCAAACATTTCCCTGAGATATCCCTGTTCCTGACCATGAACAAATTTAAAAACCTCGATGAGATCTCCTCTCAGCCTTCTATATCTAAGTGAAAACATATTCAATTTCTTCAATCTTTCCTCATATGCCAGGTTGCCTATACCATTAACCATTTGTGTTGCCCTCTTTTGTACTCTCTCTAAAAGCCAACAATCTTTCTCATAACTAGGGGACCAAGCTTGGACACAGTATTCTAAATGTGGCCTGACATATGCACAGTAAAGCTTCCTGATGACCTCCTCACTTTTGTATGACACATTCCTCTGTATCGCCCCAAGCATTCTTAGTGCCTTCTTCCTGGCTTCTTTGGTCTGTTCTGATGCCCCCAATTTTGTGTTCAAAATAACACCTAAGTCCTTCTCCTGCTGAGTCACAGATAGTACTTGGCCATCCATCAAGTATGGCGCCTTCATATGCTGCCTACCTACATGCATGACTTTGCACTCATCAAAATTAAGCTTCATTTGCCATTTTTCGGACCACTTCACAAGCTCGTCTAAGTCGTTCTGCAACAAAACCTGCTCATTGTGCCCTGTTATTGCCCTAAAGATCTTCAAATCATCCGCAAATTGTAAAACCTTACTGCTTAGGCCACATTCAATGCTATTCACAAATATAATGAACAACAGTGGCCCCAGTACCGACCCCTGAGTGACTCCACTAAGAACATTTTGCCATGATGACTTTGTACCATTAAGCATCACTCTCTGCTGTCTATCTGAAAGCCACAACTCAATCCATTTTAGGATGCTACCTGCAATGCCATGGACCTGAAGCTGCATCATTAACCGTTTATGGGGTACCTTGTCAAAGGCCTTACTAAAGTCAAGATATGCTACATCAACCTGATTTCCCTGATCAAATTTTTCTGTAGCAAAATTTAAAAAGTCCAAGAGATTTGTGAGACACGATCTCCCTTTTCTAAACCCATGTTGAGTATCTTGAATCAATCTGTTTCCTTCCAGAAAACTAACTATTCTATCTTTGATAATTGATTTGAGTACCTTGCAGACTAGGGATGTGAGGCTTACTGGCCTATAATTGTCAACTTTCCCTCTTTCTCCTTTCTTGAAAATAGGAACTACATTTGCCCTTTTCCAATCTGTTGTAATTTCATTTTGTGAAACTGATCTACAAAATATTATACTAAGTGGAATTGCCAGTTCCTTTTCAGCTTCCCGCAATACCCTAGCATAAATTCCATTAGGTCCTGCTGCCTTGTTTGGCTTTATTTTTCTGATATAATTGAAAACAACATCACTGTCAATGAAGTCAACATTGTGTATCTGATCACCCGTCACTGAACTGTGGTTTTCGGTTGGCAAATTTGTCACATCCTCCACTGTAAACACTGATTTAAACTGCTTGCTCAGCTCCTCAACCATCTCACCATCCTCACTCAATATAGTCCCATTTACTTCCAGTGGACCAATTGTGCTTGAAACTTTACTTAGCTTGTAGAAACTAAAGAACTTTTTACTGTCCCCACTACAGTTCCTAGCCAAATCCAATTCTTGTGCCTGCCTTGCTGCTCTGGTTTTCTGCTTCACAGCATCTCTAGCTTTTTGATACGACCTTAGATTTACGATATTTGAAGCTTCCTTAAATACTCTAAATGCATCTATCTTAGCCTTAATTGATGTCCTCAAATCTGGTGTAAGCCATGCTGGCTTTCCTACCCTTCTTTTGCGCCTTTGCTTTTGGGGGACATGTCTAATGTGAATTTCCTTCAAGTAAGATTTGAACTTTTCCCACATTTCACAGGCATTTAAATCAAAGAATTCTTCTTCCCATTTTATGGCACTTAAAGCCTCTCTCATGCAGTCAAAGTCTGCCCTGTTAAAATTTGGAATCTTTGCCAAATTATCCTTGATTGTCCCTGCTACCTGTGCCTTGAATCTTACTATGTTATGGTCACTTCTTCCCAGAGTTTCTCCTACAGTCAAGTCTTGAACTAAATCACTTAAATCTGAGAAGGCAAGGTCCAAGAATGAGCCCTGCCTGGTTGGTTCCGTTACAAACTGGTGTAAGAACAAGTCCTCTTCAAGGCATTTCCTAAACAGTTTACATGATGGGGAGCCAACACCAACATTTTCATATCCTTTTAGATTAAAGTCACCAAGAATAAGGCATTTCCTCTGAAAGTTTCTACTGATTTCCTCACAAATCACTTTATCGAGCTCCAGTTGCTGAGAATGTGGCAAGGTTCCTGATCGATACAAAGCTCCTATCCTCAGTTTATTGCTGTTGCTGTTGCCTTTTCCGACAGCAACATCAAGCCAAATGGACTCCACAGACACATTTTTTACCCCATCACAACGCCGAAAAAATACTAAACATACAGCACGGCTAAGAGTTCTGCTCGGTCTTGTCTTGCCTCACGACTTCCAACAAATAGTATGATAATTCATAATTAAATAGGAAAACCTAACCTAACCTAACGTAATACAATCTACTCTTATCTAAGCTAATATAAACTCATACATTATAATTTAAAAACAAGCGTAATATTTATCGTAACGTCATCCGTACATCACGGCCTCGAGCCGTGCTCTGCTTAGTTTTTTTCGGCGTTCTGGTAGAATAGTAGTGGTGTGTCATCTATGTGGCAAAGAGGCGGAAATTAAGCATTTTCGACGTGAAAAAGTGTTGAATCAACTGCGTGAAGTGTTGAATGTCCCTTTAATGACGTCTGAGAAGTGCCAGGTGAGGGATGGATAAATTATGCAACAAAGAACAGCGGTGTGGCATACATGGCGCATTATAGATATTATCGCTAAGATTAACGGAGACGTAAGCATTTACGGAGAAAACGAATGATCGCATCTTCCGAATCACGTTTATAAACATTGTATTTCGAAGAAAAAAAATCCAAAAATTCCCAAAACACCCTTTAAGAAAAAATCACCATAATGTCTGCTCGGATCAGTCTACCTTTCACCGAGTACATACCTAGTTTCTGTAATCTGGCACCATAATCCAGACCTTCCATCCCCTCTATGTTTCGTGTCCACCTTCTCTGCACTGATTCTAGTCGCCTTAAATCACCTATGTAACCTGTATTCCAAACACTATGCAAACTCCAAAAGAGGCCTGACATGAGTAATGTATAGGGTTTTCATAAATTCAGGAGAATGACATAAAGTAGAACTTAGTAGGTTGCTGGCCAGACTTCCAGCTTTCTGTACTATACCAGCAATGTGTTGATGGAATTGCAAGTTTTTATCTACTGTGATGCCTAGGTCAGTATGCATCTCAACAAAGCTTACCTGAAATAGATCTAGGTAATAATGTGCATAAGGGCCAAGATTTTTCCAGTCATATGAGCTGCTGTGTGCTTTGAGAACTGCACATTTCTTGGAGTTCATTGCTAGTCCCCATGACTTGGCAGTACTAACCAGTGTATCAATGTCTTTGGCCCTGTGAAATGCCAGCCAGCAGGTCTGACAGTTTTGTACTTCAGTTTCATGTATATCTTTAGGTCATCTGCAAAAACCTTGAACTGGGAGTGTATACCATGAGGTACATAATTCACATAAATCAAGAATAACACAGGACCTAGTGCAGAGCCCTGAGGTACTCCACTTAGAACATTCTTTGGTTTGCTGGAAGAGCCAGAGACAAGCACTTTCATTTCCCTCCCACAGAGAAAATGTTGGATCCAGGTGAGGATTATCTGTGAAATTCCCAGAGCTCTCAGTTTTGTTAGTAGCAGTACATGATTAGCAACATCAAATGCCTTTGAAAAATCAAAGAAAATTACATCCACCATATAGCCCTCATCTAGCCAAGTAGAGACAGTCTCATATGTTGGCAGTAGTTGATCCTCTACGAAACGTCCACGACGGAAGCCAAATTGTCCTTGGTCCAGCAAGTGATGGACCTCCAAATATTGTGTGAGCTTCTGAACAATTACACATTCCAGAATTTTACATGGACAGAAGTAAGACTCACTGGGTGATAATTTAGTGGATCATGCCTTGAACCCTTTTTAATAATGTGACTAACTTGTGAAGTTTTCAAACTATCAGGAAGACTTCCAGTAGAAAGGGATGAGTTAAAAATTATGAAAAATGGTTTTACAAGCTCCTCATGACAAGATACAATTAACTGAGGGTGTACCACATCAGAGCCCATGCTGAAGGATCCATCAAACTGACTCAAAATTCTGAGCACATCAGCTTCAGTAATATCAATGCTCTACAGCACTGTTTTGGTAGTTTGGTGTGGGGCTGGGTTTGCTAGTATACCTTTGCAGTATACTGAGGAAAATGCCCCTGCAAACTCAGCCATTTCCTGGCAGTCACTTGTTAGTCCATCAGTTGGTTTCCCCCTCAATGGCCCCAGGGTTGTTCTGCCAATTTTCTGGTGTCATATGTAAGAAGAAATTCCTTGGAAGATGGTTTGTGAATTAATGACAATTCATACTTGATCTGGGAGTGCATACTAAAGTTTCTATACTGTCTGTTTAAATCTTGGAATGATCTCAGTGAAAGACCCACCTGTGAAGACTGTCTCCAAAATTGGCTTCTGTCCTGTTTGTATTTTATCCATGCATCTTTTTGCCTGCTTAATAAACTTTGAGTAGGTCTGGTTGGCCATGGAGGATGCACCTTTGGCACAACTCTGGGTATGTATAAATTTGCAAGAGCTGATAATATTTCTAGGAACCTTTTGTACGTACCACTAGTGTCTAAATACTGAAACTCAAGGCTCCAGTCATATTCAGACAGACGTTCCTTAATAGCTGAGTAATTCCCTCTGTACCAACACCTTTTCAGTGATGTGTTGCTAGATATGGTTGATTTGCTTGCCTGGAAATAGTAGTCGATTAGAACAGGACAGTGCTGGCATTGGGGAAAGGGGGGGCAATATCTCTACCAGTCCAACCCTGTCTACTTCAGATGTTAAAATTAAGTCCAGCATGATTCCAGAATTTACAAAGGTAGGCTGGTGAATCCATTGAGTTAGCAGGCCAGGCAGGCCAAGCATATGAAAACAGTCAACAAAAGATCTGTCTGTGGGAGTAATACCCACTGTGTCAGCAACACCATCTGGCCAGTGCACTGATGATAAATTAAAATCTCCAAGAATAATTATCTCTTTGCCATCGCAAAAATCAGTCAAAAAAGTTACAAGTGCCTGGTTCTGGCAATCAGAGTTTGAGGGGGGGTGGTAAACACACACTATGTATAAGCAGAAATCCTTCAGAAAAATAACATGAACATTGGAGGTGGAGACCCTGATTGATTCAAACTTAATTCCATGTTTCACATATAAACAAACACCGTGCTTGGGAATGGGACCAGTTGTATCAGTTCTCACTATCTCATAACCTGTTATATCTACAAACGAGCTAGGAACTGTTGGCAACAACCATGTTTCATTAACTGCCAGTATGTCAATTTTTATATCTGAGAGAAAGGCAGATGCATACAAAACTTTGTTTTGTATGCAATTAAGGTTCACTAAGGATATACAAAGTCTGGAAGCACACAACTTGCCTGATAGTATTCAAGGGAGCCCTACATGTTAGTTTAAAGGTTTTTGCTCCCCCATGCTTCCATGCCTGCGTCTGTAAAACTCTTGCCGTTGGGTGTATGTTAAATCGCTATGAATGTAAAGGGACTTTAAATCATCATGTTTTGCCATTTCTTGAGCCTTTTCTAGAAACAATTTTCGTTTATCACTATCAGCTATCTTAGCCCTATAAATATCCTTTTCCTGACTAATGCAGACAATATCTGTCAGGACAACCTCAGTGCTCATGATCCTGTGCTGCTGCCTCTACTTTTTGTTGAACTTCAGGCAGGGATTTAGCTCCAGAGCCACGGATAATTATAGAGTCCTTTCTTTTTTCCGCTCCTCCATCTCTCTCAACTTCTCTCTTATTTCTACTCTGAGCTTCTCAGGGCTAGGTTCAGATATATGAGCCTGAGTTGCCACGCCAGACCCCCCAGACATCAATGCCTGCACCTGAGCAGTCAGTGCCTCAACAGCCTTGCACAATGTTTTCACTGTCTGGTGCAGCTGCCCAAATGCTCCAGGACTCACCCCCATCCCTCCTGAGGAACTGGAAGCTTGGCAGTCAGTACAAATAAATGCAATGCCATCACCTCCATGTTCAACAATTGCCTGGGCCATTGCCTCAGCTAAACCAAGGCACATTGTTGAAGGGTGAAACCAGCAGCTACACCTGTTGCATCCTATGGCATCCAGGGCAACTGTGACATCACAAGTAGAGCACTTTGTGCTAGCTGAATCATTACCACCTGTCACCACATCTGCATAGGTTGTCCCATCATTAGTAGTAGGGTTAGCATTACTACTTTGGGATGACTGAGCTGCACCACGGGCACCAAGAAAAGAAGATAGTTTGTCATCTCTCTCATTAGGATGTTGAATGGTGTGTAGTATTGTTCTGTAAGGTTCTCTAAGGTTCTCTAATTTAAGAAACAAGCTGTACACCCATTTTACCTCCATAAAGAAAACAAAGGGTTAGATTAGGCAGTAAATTTATGCTTGAATAATTTTTGTATATACTTCCTTGAATTTTTCCAATGCGATGATGTTTGTGAATATAGTTGATGTGATGTGACCACTCATTTCCTCTGCAAGTGCTTACTTTTCAGTTGGCAGGCAGGATAACACCCAAAAGGGGGCTTTGAGTTGGGTAATATAGCATAATGTATGTTAAAAATATAACACTAAATGTGTCAGCCTAACATAACCTAGCTGAACCTCCCACATACAAAAAAAAACAACACCCTAACCAGAACTTCAGTGTGAACTCCCAAGCAGAACTCTATTGTGATTTTTAATCTTCAAAATTTCACAAGCAATTTGCATGTGAATGCATGCTCACATCATCTTAATCATGTTCAGAAACTTGTGTGACCAATATGTTTTCCCCAAAGTGTCATATCAGGTCTAAAAGGAAAACTAGTGTAGGTTTTATGTGATCTGACATCTATGAGTAGATTTCATGTCATTCGACACCAATAAATTTTGGTTTCATGCCATCCATTATCCATGGGTGTAGATTTGATGCTTTCAAATATGTAGTTTGAGATTTGACAAAAGTACATATTATTGCAGTTAAGTTGTTTATTTTAAGTTACCAAATGTTTATACTGTGAAAATTAATAATAATCAATCAATATAGGTGTATGCCATCCAACATATGTATGTATAGATTTTATGCCATCAAAAATTGTTGATGTTAGGTTGGTATATTCTGGATTCCCATAGGTTTTATATGATCTGACCCCTGTTTGGTTGGGTTACATTCTTTCTTATCTTTTTTTACAATCTTCAATGTTTTATTACCCATCTCAAACTCCTTTTTTCATGTTATTTTGCTTGCCAACTGAAAAGTAAGCATCTCTGGCAGAAATGAGCAGCCAATCATATAAATCATGTTCATACACATTATATTCAAAATGCAGGTTCCAAAAGTCTGAAAAACACCTAGAAGCACCATATTATCTTTTTTATTTGTAATACTGTTGACTTCTTTTGACACCATGACTATTGCTGCAAAATAACTTCAGCAGCCCATGTGCTACTGAGCCCCAATAAACAAATGGATGCATTTCAATTTGCATGCATATGAGCAGTGGCGCAACCAGGATTTCAGTTCGGGGGGGGGCCAGGGTTGGAGAGCGGGCCCCCTCGCAAGCGGGCCCCCCTCATGTTTTAAAAAAGTATGCAGAAAACATGCACTTAGTTTTGAGCGGGCCCCTATGTTTGTAAAACTTCGCAGAAATAAAAGCACTTTTCCTTTATCAGGGGCCCTGGTTCGAGGCAGGCCCTGGTTAAAACAGGCCCCCAGATTTTCAGTTAGTTCAAAGGGCCCCTGATTCGAGCCACAGATCCGCTTCGCGGGCCCCTAGCCAGGGCTCTGAGTAGGGTGGCCCACTCCGAGCCAGGGGCCCGCTTCGCGGGCCCCTAGCTCGGAGCGGGCCCCACAAAATTTTTTGGGGGGCCATGGCCCCTTGGCCCCCCCTGGTTGCGCTACTGCATATGAGTACATGCACTATGGACATTCCATTGCATGTGTTTGACTTCAGATGCAAAATATTTGCTCATTTGATTGCATTTTCCACCCAACTTTCTGAACTTGGCATACTGGGCCAACAGTACCATACAGGGTGGAGCATATGGTACTGCAGATATTGCAGATGCCACATCAACCTTAGCTTGTGTAACATTAGCTTTCAATTAATTTCCATTCCTGATTCAAAATGCATTGCCGTCTTACTTTGGTATGGCAATGGCTATCTTGCTTGCAATACCAACTGCTGGTGGTATTCTGTCTATAGCAATATGCTAGCATATTGTGAAATATTTCATCATATAGCAGCTATGCACTTGAAAGCCTTTACAAATTTCAGCTTCACAATCTCTTCTCTGATTAAAGCTGCATTCCATCCTCCACCTGGTCATGTTGTCATTTTCACTCAGGGATGCAGACATGATGGGACAAATCTTTTTTCTGGTTGTTTATCATCCATAATGTTATCTTGTGCAAAACAATTATGCATTTCCCACCTGGGTGTTGAATGGTGCTGTTTGACAGTTTCTGCCAACTTACTGCTCTCTGGAAACATTGGCAAAACTCACTGGGTTGTACACAAAGGAGCTTCTGATGAAACCAGAAATACGTTATCCTCTCTGAATTGGGTGACAGCAATTGCCCTCAAAGTGCATGATTCCCAAATATGCATCTCTGGAGTAGAATGTATTTTAAGCCATTTCTTGGCAGGGGACACCATTTAATGCTAAATTGTGTCATTTATCAGAATTACTCCATCACACATATGGCTCAGCCGCATATGCTCTCTCACTATTTATCTTACTGTGCATGTTTTGCCTGAGACATGACG
Organism: Ashinkailepas kermadecensis; assembly: GCA_034440615.1. Classification (NCBI taxonomy): domain Eukaryota; kingdom Metazoa; phylum Arthropoda; class Thecostraca; family Neolepadidae; genus Ashinkailepas; species Ashinkailepas kermadecensis. Next base: position 54,414 of record JAOTOM010001497.1, on the reverse strand, counting down.
AATCATGTCATGTCTGTTCATTGTTCCTACCCATTGACCCATTATGCTCCAATGTTGCTGTCTGTTATCCTGACCCCACCCCTCCCAATGTCAATCGTTTAAAAAGACTAGTGTATATATCAACACCTTGCCTTATTTTCCTCCATGGCTTGAGGCTGTACACAGGCTGTGATTGGCTTCAGAATGTACAATTTTTGGATATACTGAAATAGAATGACTAATAGGATGTGTGCTATCAGGTCCAATAGATGCCTACCATAGATGGGTATAACGTTCATGTGGTTTCTTAGGTCACACAAACTGCATCTAAATTGTGGTCTACTGTAGCAAAATAATACAATATTTGCCAAGTGCTTTCTTCTATATGATGCCATTCAAAGTGCCCCTAACCCCAATTCATTATCTTTATATTTTGGTTGCCAAATCCTGCATTTTTTGTGCTGAATTATCAATGATATTTTCCAAAGCAGCCTTATAGATGCAGAAGCCCTGCATATTTCTCATATATTTATGCATATCATATATTTCTGTGCACCTGTAGTTATTCATTCTGAACATTTTAAAAACTTTTTTGGGGACTGGATATGTGGGATTAGGTTATTAGCTATATCTCGTTGGTACTCCTTTTCCCACTCAGAAAAAAGATACAGCAAATTCTAGTTCATTTATTTCATAAATTTATTCCTGCTTAGACCAGCACAATTCATAGGTGATTTATTCAGGATAATTTTATATCTAGAAGCACTTCGATAGCTTTTCAACACCTGATACGAAGGGTGTGGGAAAGAATCTAAGTCAAAATTGTTATTGTCCCTAACCTTGAGACAGCTCCCACTCCACTGGCTGATAAACATGAAAATGACTGGCCCTGGTGGCCTCTCACTAGGACATCCAAATCGTGCAGTCACGATATCATGATAGTGTGTCGTGAGTATACTAGTAACTGGTGAGTGGTAGCATTAACAGCAGCCGAGCGATGAATGGCCATTAACAGCCACTGTTTTTTAGGTGCCTACATGAGCTGACTGAGGAGAAGATAGCTATCAGATGGTGTTGATGGCCATGCATACAATTTTGCTTTGCAGGCTGTGTAAATGTAGCATAAAACTCCTGTGGATCTCTGACTTGCACGGCTTTAAAAATGGTTTGGCAGGTGTGTGATGTTGAAAAGATGCATGATGTTGAACCGAGCATGAAAAACAAGTTGCTTCTAAGTTATGTATTGATTTTAGATTTTAGATTATTGATTTAGGTTAGATTAGTTCTAGCATATTTTTTTATAGTCATGTGCAGTCATCTTCATCAATGCATTCATTTGCAGCTGCAAAAATGCAGCATATCCTGTGAATATTTATATTAATCAAGCATGATATGTGATATGTTAGCAGGATGCAGGGGCCTTAGCACTTGAAACCTCAGTAATGACCTTACCTTACCTTCCTACCTTGGTCCTTTGCTTACTTAAAACCTTAGTAATCTTAGCGCTTACCTTCACTGTGATGCTCCAGTGTATAACATGCTCAAAAGATGTGACTTTCAAACTATATGGTAGCTGAAAACTGAATGTCACTGCATGCCATCATGGTAAGTATGTAACACAAACCAGTACAAGGATTGACATGAGCTTAGTGTAACATATTCAAACCTTATCTAGTAACTGAACTCGGCTTATCATTACTTCGCTTAACCTAGCCTACACTTACACCAGCATAGCATATACACACTTTAACCTAGCCTACACTTACCTTAGCCTAGCCTACACTTACCTTAGCCTAGCCTAGCCTAGTCACAGATCGAGAGGTGAGCACTGGGGCACGTCCCACCCACATCGGATGTCAGCATCCCTTCATCAGATAGGGGCTCCTCTCTGACTAGACAAGGATACCCTTCTCTGAAGACTCAACTGCATCCCACCCCTCATATTTTGTTTAGCTGAAGTAAAATTGGTAAGAATCGGCACTCAGGAGGATCCGAGTGCACCGATAAAAAATTTATTGTTAGTGTTATGCCAAGTAAATGTCCCACCCTTAAATCAGTGCCATAGCTGATCAAAATGTGTGCATCTGCAACAGGCATGGCCTACGCAGTGGCCTATATTACCATGGCAGTGTGCGTCGTCAGTGTATTCATAATTCGTACGCATTTGTATATCCAGAAATGCATGTGTTGGTAATTAATTGTTGGGCTGTATGACCTCTGCAGTCGATGCGCCCCTAAACCACAATAATTAATTGTTGGATTGGATGTGTCGCCGGCATGCCATGCAAGCTGTAAAATAACCATCACATCAATACCGAAATGGAAGCCACTGATGCAAAGCCGATGCACCTGGCGGCCACAGCCAACCCCTTTCCTGTCTGGCGATGATACCATTGGAGAATAGCTTGATGCTTGGCTGGACATTGATGTTTAATTGGAACAGAATAGCGTTTGATCCAGTGTCAACCACAATGGATAATTTAAACCCAGTGAAGTTTGTGTTATAACTTTGGAGCAAGCACAGCAGTGTCCGGTGGCTGCTGTTGATAGCCTCCGTTGTCTGTGTTTGTGCAAACAGCGGCGTGGCCGACTATTGGGAACACCAATGGTGATGGACGTCCGCTTCTTGCCATCAGCACCCCCGTGTTTGCTCCATTCGCTGACATGTCTGCATGGGGCACACAACTTCTTCGCTTCTTCGCAGTTGGTGGTGCCGCACCGGGGCATCCTCAGAATGTTCCAGTCTACCAGTATACCGGCGATGGATCGAGATCCATCGCCGTAGTCCAGCCGCCGACGCCGGAGCGCGCGAAGCCACGTGATGTCCCGACAGTGGTGAGTAGCGCGGTGGTATGTGCGTGGGCCATTGCGTTTCCTTCCAACTGGTCGTCTCGTGGCTGGCGCAGTGGTTGGTTCATTGTTATATAGGGAAATCTGGACATGTTGATTGTATAGGTGTCGACTGATAAGCGTTAAAAATGCATGCATATTGTGTTGCATCAAGCCAGCATTGCGTCATGCTGCCAGCGAACAAATTATGACAACTAACTAAATTACACCAACCTGTTCAAGTGTTCATTATCTAACTAACACACATCTAGCTAAGTTAACCAATTAATATCTGCATCCCGTTCACCTTTCTTGCCGACCGCTAACAATGATGTCCTCAAATACGTCGGTGTACAGTCAATCCCTGATCCCAACCCGTCCCCGTATGAGGCCCGGTAAAACCTTAAAGTGTTATCACCAAAACGTCCGGGGTGACAGCGGCGAATCCCGTGTGCATCGTATAGCAGGATCCGGTGCGTGGCTCAGATCTGTGGCAACTCGGATGCGTCGTGCTACAGGCTGAGCGTGACGTTGCCGCATCATCCGGATGTGTGAACATGCGTTACTCGCGCGCCTTCGCCCGTTTAATTAAAGTTGCAATTGCATGGTATGCTCCTCTGCCATTATCCAGATGGATGAGTCACTGTGCTTGCTGACCACTGGTTGAATTGCTCTATGCGTTACATGGGTGCAATACACTGTTCCACGTGTCAATTGCTGTTGACTCTTATTGTTCTTTTCCAGTGTGGACATCTGGTTTTGTCATGCTGTTGCCGAGTCCGGATCCGATGCCTATGTCTAGTCTGTGCTACCTCTGAGTCATGGCACGTGAGGAAGCGTCGCACTGCGGTCGGACTCGCTTTGGTGGCGATGTATGTTTCGTGTATGTGCTTTTAGTGTTGTCCACGGAAATTCTCCCGGTGCTGTCTGTTCTTTAAAGAAAAATCGAGTTGAACATTTTGTTTTTAAACGTAATTTTAATTTAAACTTCATTTATGTTATATTATATTACTTCCTTCGCTTGCTCTTGAGCTAGGACCCTCGTTGATGTATGTGCCGGAATCATAAAAGCGCGTGCTATCATGGCAAAACAACTGTGTTGAGACAGAAACGGAAGACTTCGTCACGCTATGCAAGACAGAGTGGAGTGCCCGGTTTCCTTTCGTGCTCCGGCAACGGTCCAAAGTAGGAGATGGAATGAACCAGTGTGCCTCCTTTTTATTAGGAACGTACAGCGTGTACATCGTTCCATGCAAAAGCATTGTGAAGTGGAGACATTGCGTGTAAAGAAAATATACGACCTTCAATATACCAGGAGGTGCTGAGTTGATATCAGAAGTAACGATAAAGGTTATATTTTATTACTCAACGTTTCGGCCAGGGGCCATCGTCGATGGCCCCTGGCCGAAACGTTGAGTAATAATATATAACCTTTATCGTTACTTCTGATATCAACTCAGTACCTCCTGGTATATTGAAGGTCGTATGTTTTCTTTACACGCAATTTCTAAAACCCAGGAGCATCTAGGAGCCATTCTTCGTTGTATTAAACAGTGAAGTGGAGAGGCAGAAGAAGTTTGTGGGAGGTAAAGTACCGCGTGTGTAACATGATTGAAAATGAGAAGCATATGGCGGGCATGTAATTTTCGACAAAATACAGGTTTTCAACGAAATCGAAGTGCTTTTCATGTATGATGTGCCGATGAATGCTCCCTGAAGGCCTATGACCAATTTGGTTGAAGTCTAAAAATGATAACCACGAAAATTTCCCTTCGGCTCATGAGCATTCCATAATCGTGAGGGTGACCGTCTCAATTTTTTTTATCAGGTCAGGCTGTCCTCTCAAGCTCAGGCTGTTCAATTCCATATGGCCCAGGGCCAGACTGCTTCATAATCCCTGGCCAGCATGTGAATCATGACCATCCTGGCTATCCCAGGGCTTCTCACCAGTTCATAATACCTGAATACTCTCCCAATCTCTGGAAACCCCTGGCTCTATCCATCCACTGTACGAACGAAGATTAGCAGAACCCCTTCATAGATGCTAAGTGTGGTATCCTCCATGACTGCCGCCAGCTAATCTTCCCCTAAAGCCGCCTTGAAATAGGAGGTTCCATTGAAGAGGTCCTTAAGCCACCTAACATTCAAACACGGACAAATGAGGGCAAGCTGGATTCTCATTTGGTCATATTTGAGCGTCTGGTGCTTATCTTGGCATGTTTATGGATACGTCGTTCTAAAGATCACGCTTTTGTATACTTACTCTCGCGTCCAATTTCTAGAATACAGCCCACGGTTCGTAGTAGTGTTTAATTAACTCGGTCCTCACTTGGCCGAGTTTGTGTTATTGCATCACCACGATTTGAGATGACGTCACGGTCCTCGCTACGCAGTAGATACGGCGGTGACAAGTTGAGGTTTTAGCCCTCAAGCCTGTTTGCATTGCTTCCATGAACGGCTCATTTGGCGAGAAAAAAATATATGATCTGTTTAAAAGGTGGCTGATCCGGCCTTCGATCGCGCATATTCAGTCACGATCCTCACTTGGAATGCCTTACAGGTATGTGTGTATCTGTGTGTGCACACGCACATTCACACACACACACACATATATATATATATATATATAAAAAATATATAAAAAAAAAAAAAAAAAAAAAATATATATATATAAAACAAACACATACACACACACACACGTATAACTCGACGTGGCATGCACACAGAGCACTGCGGATGATAATAGATCAGGTATTCACGAATGCTATCCACGGCTTTGTGCCTGCTGTGTTTCTCATGCCATTGACGCATTTTTCGCATTATATGGTTCGTCAGTTGAGCTAGAGGTTGCAATAAGTGCCACGTTTCTAACGCTGGATTTCAAGTGTATGATTATATGCTTTTGAAGTGTGTTTTTTTATGTTGCATGGTGTCGCTCTGAAGAAGGTCTGGTCGAAACATTGGTGATCGGTTGGTTTAAGAACATATAGTTGTTTCTCACTGTGCCACTTGCACTGTGCCACTGTGCCACTGCATAACTTGCCACCCACTGTGCCACTCTCACTGTGCCACTGCATAACTTATCCAAATACAATGTAACAATATATATATATATATATATATATTGCGGCATCCACCTGCCTGAAAATATATGGTGGTGGAGCCCAGTCGCATGTCGTAAGATACCAATTTTCTATGTGAAATGCTCTGAACAATGAAAAGGGTGAGTAGTTTTTTTTCGTTCATCAGCAGAACTTTCGCCGGAATTGTGATCGCAGTACAACTGTAAAAGGAGACGTGATACGAACGTGTTCAGGAAACCGCATTACTACTTCAGTTGAGCTTTTATCTCGAGTATTTTGTGTCACGGAAAGAACACTTTATTTTTTAAATTTCATTTTACTCTTGCATCCGCTTCCTAAGTGCCTCCCATGGGCGCCAAATGACCCTGTAGTCGATGCGCCCTTAAACCCAAATAATCAATCAACTGAGTGCCCCCCCCCCCATTATTCACCATGCTGCTCCACCTGGCTTTCTCGGTGCTGAACGTGATCATTGACAGCATGTGTGCACTCGTTTCAGGTCGAATTTTCCACGATAAGTCCTTGCCTCCGCCGGCCCGCGTTCATCTTCTGAACCTGCTGTCTGTGGCCACGCTGAGGGACGACTTCATTCTCATCCTACACCAGGTCAGGTCGGGTCAGAGATGACCTCATGTATTGAGGGGATTTCATTATCCTATCCCAGGCGGGAACATCCAGGAATTTTGATCCGGGGGCGGGGCACTAGTCTGAAGGATTTACACTGATTTACCATTTACATTTACCATTTACACTGATGTCAAGGGGATGCACTGGAATATCCCTGCAGGGGCGCCTTTTCTACTCAGAGGGCGCCTTCGGCTGACAAATTCAAGGGATGTGCACTGGCGCTTCATCGTTCCCCGTAGGGGCGTCTTTTTCCCGTCAGAAAGGTGACGTGCGTGTGACCGCCGCGTGTCCCTGTACTGTCAGGACCGCCGGGAGCACGTGGTGATGAACTACGCCGACGACGTGGACCGGCTACCCGCTGATGAGCAAGCGGCCCTCTCCCTGATGGTGAGTGTGGCGACCGCCAGCCCTCTCCCTGATGGTGAGTGTGGCGACCGCCGGCCCTCTCCCTGATGGTGAGTGTGGCGACCGCCGGCCCTCTCCCTGATGGTGAGTGTGGCTACCACCGGCCCTTTCCCTGATGGTGAGTGTGGCGACCGCCGGCCCTCTCCCTGATGCTGAGTGTGGCGACCGCCGGCCCTCTCCCTGATGGTGAGTGTGGCGACCGCCGGCCCTCTCCCTGATGGTGAGTGTGGCGACCGCCAGCCCTCTCCCTGATGGTGAGTGTGGCACCGCCAGCCCCCCCTGGGTGAGTTGGCACCGCCGGCCCTCTCCCTGATGGTGAGTGTGGCACCGCCAGCCCTCTCCCTGATGGTGAGTGTGGCTACCACCGGCCCTTTCCCTGATGGTGAGTGTGGCGACCGCCAGCCCTCTCCCTGGTGGTGAGTGTGGCGACCGCCAGCCCTCTCCCTGGTGGTGAGTGTGGCGACCGCCGGCCCTCTCCCTGATGGTGAGTGTGGCTACCACCGGCCCTCTCCCTGATGGTGAGTGTGGCTACCACCGGCCCTCTCCCTGATGGTGAGTGTGGCTACCACCGGCCCTCTCCCTGATGGTGAGTGTGGCGACCGCCAGCCCTCTCCCTGATGGTGAGTGTGGCGACCGCCGGCCCTCTCCCTGATGGTGAGTGTGGCTACCACCGGCCCTCTCCCTGATGGTGAGTGTGGCTACCGCCGGCCCTCTCCCTGATGGTGAGTGTGGCTACCACCGGCCCTCTCCCTGATGGTGAGTGTGGCTACCACCGGCCCTCTCCCTGATGGTGAGTGTGGCTACCACCAGCCCTCTCCCCGATGGTGAGTGTGGCGACCGCCAGCCCTCTCCCTGGTGGTGAGTGTGGCGACCGCCGGCCCTCTCCCTGATGGCGAGAGTGGCTACCACCGGCCCTTTCCCTGATGCTGAGTGTGGCGACCGCCGGCCGGACGGCGCTGGCACTGCCCTCATGGCGTAATTTCACCGTCAGGTGCTGCCATGCGTAACGTGGCGCGAGCGCTTGTCACGTGCTACGCCGGTACGTAGTGTTACGCCACCAGCTGATTGAGTCTTCTTTCGACTGGCAGTGCAAAAGCATGACCTGGGCGACTCGGCCGACCCGGCGCGTGCTGGCTACAACGCTTGCTGGGGCTTCCGACTTTGTAGCGACCTGCCCTAAAATCCCCGAAATGAGCACGGCCGCGACGTTTCATTCTTGAATGGTTGTGGATTTCAGTTGACGTGGTGCTGGCCCGTGTTCTGTTTCCGTTGCGTCAGATTATGTGCGGTTTCGTCAAAGTTGTACGGGTTCAGCCAGTGGTGTTTTCCTTTTTTTCAGCCAGTGGTGTTTATGCCGCGCAGTGTTTTAACGGCAATACGTACGAATGTGACGTTTGGTGTTTTGCCATTTCTTTCGAGTATGTTGGGATTTATTACAGCGCTGCTTGAAGTATGCGCTGCGCAACGTCACATACCACCTCATTCCGTTGCGTTAATATAATTATCGCGCTGGGTGTGACTTGCCTGAAGGGAGTGTTAATGCACTGGGTTTTAAAACGCGTTGAAATCTGATCAGATGCGAATGCTTCGTTCAACACTCGTCTTACTGGTTCTACACTGCAACACTGCTGGGCTGAGGTGGAAAGATGTCCAAGATGTCATCCACATAAAATTGAAATTAGCGAGTTCTCATTTGAATGTTTGCTTCCCTTAAACGCGTTGCTCAGGATGAAGGACCACTCTTTAAGTGTGTGGCTTATCAAGAGCGAGCGATTTCCTGTCACGTGAGCCATGTGCTACCGCCCCAATTGTTTCCAGTGGCGGAACAATTAAGAAATATGTTGAGAAGTACCGTACATGTCAGAAGAGTTTGGTGCGGTGTCTGCCTCCTGCTTCTACATTCTGTTCTGTCTGTTTTTCTGCCGGTTCTTCTACCTGCAGTTCTACTTGTTCTGCCTGCCTTTCTACGTTCACTTCTACCTGTCGTTCTACTTGTCGTCATACTTGATGTTCTACCTGATGTTGTACCGCGGTTCTATTTGCTGTCCTACCTGTCAGTCTGCCTGTCGTGCCGCCTAGTGTTCTACCTGCTCTTCTACCTGCCGTTCTACGTGTTGATCTACCGTTTGTTCTGCCTGCCATAATACTTGCCGTTCTACCTGCTGTTCTTGCCACTGTCTATTGCGACAGGAGGAGCCGATATATGTGGTCTTGTACTTTTGCGTACCGTGCCGGGACGCTGTACGGCCGACACGGGTGGCGCTGTACTTCTGCATGACGTGCCAGGACGCGTCATGTGAATAGCATTGAATGTGGCCTAAGCAGTAAGGTTTTGAAATTTGCGGATGATTTGAAGATCTTTAGGGCAATAACAGGGCACAATGAGCAGGTTTCGCTGCAGAAAGACTTAGACGAGCTAGTGAAGTGGTCCGAAAAATGGCAAATGAAGTTTAATTTTGATAAGTGCAAAGTCATGCATGTAGGTAGGCAGCATATGAAGGCTCCATACTTGATGGGTGGCCAAGTACTATCTATGACTCAGCAGGAGAAGGACTTAGGTGTTATTTTGAACACAAAATTGGGTGGCATCAGAACAGACCAAAGAAGCCAGGAAGAAGGCACTAAGAATGCCTGGGGCAATACAGAGGAATGTGTCATACAAAAGTGAGGAGGTCATCAGGAAGCTTTACTGTGCATATGTCAGGCCACATTTGGAATACTGTGTCCAAGCTTGGTCCCCTAGTTATGAGAAAGATTGTTGGCTTTTAGAGTGAGTACAAAAGAGGGCAACAAAAATGGTTAATGGTATAGGCAACCTGGCATATGAGGAAAGATTGAAGAAATTGAATATGTTTTCACTTAGATATAGAAGGCTGAGAGGAGATCTCATCGAGGTTTTTAAATTTGTTCATGGTCAGGAACAGGGATATCTCAGGGAAATATTTGAATTTAACAGAAATGATGCAATTAGAGGTCATCAATTCCAAATTAAAGTTAATCACAGCAGGACAAGGTTAAGACAGTCTTTCTTCACCAACAGGGTAGTAGAACACTGGAACCAGCTGCCAGGAACCATTGTCAGTAGCAACACACTGAACATCTTTAAAAACGGCATAGACAATCATTATAAGAATAGGGGGCTTGTTTTTCTGTATTCCAGGGAGGGTTGATCGACAGGGAGGAGATGGGAGTTGGGAGGAGTTTGTAATTGTTGAGTGTGTTATGCAATAGCAAGTGAGTCTCTTATTAAGTCTGAACGCTTTATGAATTTGTGTGGGGTGTGCCTAGCAGTGGATTCGGCACGTTCCTTCGGGTGTGATGCGAGAATTTCTATGGTGGTATGATGGGAGGAGCTGGATTGTTGAGGGTGTATGCGGTAGAAGTGAGTGGTGCTAGATAGGCTGGTTTATATTTTTTTGGAAAAATGGGAAAAAAGATTGATTGGGGGGAGAGTATGTACATTTATAGTACCTTTCTAGATAGCACGATGGGCCCCTGTGGCTCTTATTAAGCCTTAATACTTTATGACTTTTAATTTTTTATGACTTTAGACGCTTTAGCCACCGCGCTGTCGCCGGTTGTTTCAGTTCTCCAACATGTTCGACCAGAGCAGCAGCAGCGAGTGGCTGCTGTACATCTCCGAGTGGCAGAGTCCACACAACAACATGCCCATCTCCAACATCCGCGTCACCACCAAGGTCAGGCGCCGCAGCACGGCCGACGCTGCGATCCCGGACGGTCGTGTAGCATCCGGTTGCATTTTCTGCAGACGGTCGGTCACCCGGCATTGAGACGTTTAATATGGTTATAAAGATCAGCTGCAGTTGTGCTTTGATACATTTGTAGTGCGAGTGTGGTGACTGATGCTGGCATTCGGTGGATGTGTCCGGGTGATAGTGATTTCCCGGCGTGGAAGACCTGTTTTGTGGTGTTTTGTGTTGCTCTTTGCTGCTTGATACCCAGTCATTAGTGTGCCAATTTTATTGCTACTTGCTGGTTGACGCTCAGTCATTAGTTCCCCAGTTTTCTGGCTACTCCTTTGTTGTTTCCGCTGCGTGCCGGTTTTAGCGATCATTGCCGAGGGATTCTGTTTGTCGATCTGCGCATCTGGTGCCCGCTGATCTGGACCGAGCCTCGCTGAATCTCCAACTGGCGTATAGTTATGCATAATCGTGCAAACTGTCGTATAATTGTGTGCATTCGAACTGAACTTGCTGCAACGGCAAAAATAAAATCCCGTGTACTAGACGTCAACCGACCAGAGCGTGAAGACCGAGTCACCTGCTAATCTCTGCTCCCGATTGTTTTCGCCGGCGCTGGTCCACTCACCGCCGGCGGACGCCGCCAACGTCTGGGCAGCGAATCTGGAGTTACGATAGTGTCCGGCAGGTGGCAGTGAACGCACTGCTGGCGGACGCCGCCGAGATGCAGGAGCGCGGCACGGCCATCATGTACAACCTGGCCATCAAGGAGGTAAAAACCGTGGTCAGTATCGATTTCTACCGGCACGAGTAGACGTTCTACCCGTTTGCGTAGAGGTTGATGCTGGCACGCACCGCTGACGTTGGGCCCTGCACGATGCCGACGGTCTATGTCGATCGTTTTGGCGCCGTCGACGCTCCGCGCGCGCTGTGCCGGTGTGGCGCCGCGCGCGGTTGGCGGGCGTCGCGGCGCACGTGGCGTCGCTGTGACGATTGTTGTGCGCCAGGTCGCCGCCGCGGGTCCCCTCGGCAGGGCGACACGACCGAGGCCGGGTAGGGGCGCGCCCGGGGCTCCAGCCGGCTCGGCGGAGTCGGCCGTTGAGCGTGGGTGCCAGCCGCGGTCGGGCCCACGGCGAAGCGTTCGGACCAGATTAACTACTTTCCACTTCGTGGAGACGAGCCGTGTCAGATCCGCTTTTTATTTTCGTTTTGAGCAAATTCCCACGAAATTGTGAACGCTTTCTGTTCGTTATCCACTTGAGCGTTCAGTGCACCACCAGAAATTTGTGATTCTCTGGACTTTGGTGACTGTTGTCAGACCTCATTATCCGGGTATCTTCTAACGTGACTCGTTGCTGATTGCTCGTTTTGGTCGTGCCACACTACTACATTTGCCGACGTTGTCTGGGCATTGGTATTGCCGATTGCTGAAATCGAGTTGATTCCCAGCGTCTGCCTCTTACGCGTCACACCCTGGCACCCGCAATTTCCAGCCAAATTTGTTACGGAATAAGTGTCACACGGCACATGCCGATATCTGCAATTTCCAGCCAAAGTTGTGTATTAAGTGGAGCGTGCTGCTGGTCGGTAACTCGGGCGCCGGAGCCGAGTCGCCCGCCAGGGGCCCGCGGCGGCGCGCCCACTAACGTGAGCCGTGCGATGACGCTAACACCGTTCGGCCGCACACGGCACTCTGCTCTGTCGGTTCCGTCTCACCCGCAGAAACTGAAAACTAACATGAACATGCGCAAGATGCTACCGACCGGCAGCTTGAACAAGGTGAGGGCGTTGTGGCGTGCTGCTGTCGTGGACGGCAGGGCGTTCTCGGCGTGCTGTTTTCGTTTGCGTCCCTTGTTTGTTGTTTTGTTTATTGGGCGGCTCACGACGCACTTTGTGCACGATCACGGCTTTTGCCGCCGCCCACACTGTTGCGCCGGTAGGCCGCGGGGTTGGGAAATGTCCCGAGCGATGCGAGTGTTGAACCCGGGACCTTGGTGTCAAGAGTTCAGCACGTTATCCACTCGGACATCCCCGCGCCCTTCTCTGTTGCTTTTTAGACTTATCGTGTTGGTATTATGACATGGAACGTTCGATGTGCTATTATATTATATGACGTTTTGTGAGCGGCGAGGGCTGTCATATGAAGTCGTTACTTGTTCGGCTTGTATGTCGGATTTGAAATCTACCCTATCGCGCCTAAATGGGGGGGGGGAGAGTGATTTTTGAAGGCGTGCCGAGCCATAAATCGCGCCTATGTATATATATATATATATATATATATATATTATATATATATATATATATAGTTATCCATAGACAAGTATGAATGAGGATGGATGATGAAAAAAATTATGTGGAGATGACTTTAATGTAAACGTTTCGACCTCAATAGGTCTTGAGTTGTGCTCTGTGTTTTGTACTGATGAAGACCTATTGAGGTCGAAACGTTTACATTAAAGTCATCTCCACATCTTTTGTTTTCCATCATCCATCCTCATTCATATATATATATATATATATATATATATATATCGCCGCGCCTGGTTTTGTCCCATCGAGCCTGAGTCATCCAGGTGGTGTGGTGCGTACAATTGTCGTCTTGGAAGTTCAAAGGGTGTCAAAGATGACACTTCAAACCTCTATTTTAAAGGGCCTGTATTTTAAAATGAATCGCTGCATCCTCGCGGTGAAAGACCGCACCGTCTGTCTTCCGAAGCTACTTCGGAAGACAGGCGTCGTATTTGTGCGACATCTGTTGCCAGTGGTGACAGCGTGTGTTTCCAATATCGGCCGCCAGGTGTTCGATGACGTGGCCACCGAGCTGGCCATGGCGATTCTGCAGTACTTCCAGAGCTCGCCGTCCGAGGAGCTCGTGTACCGCTGCATGCGCGCGCTCGCCAAGTTCGCTCAGGTGAGTTTGGAGGTGTTGGAACGAAGTGGGGGTGGGTTGGCTATCCCAACCTGATGGGATAGCCATCTGATTAGATGGCTATCCCAACCTCAACTTCGCAGGGAAAACCATCCTATCCCTGCCCGCGCCATCTTCCTTTGGTGCTGTCCATTATTTGGAGTGCTTTGGCTCTGGACTAGTATTGGTCGTCGATTATCGCTATTATTAAGTTGAAAAATATCGGGGCGTGTTGATTACTACATGCTACGGAAATCGCAGGTCCGAAAGAAAGCTAAAGAACACCTCCGACCCATACGATCCAATCGTGAGGTTGTGATCCTCAGCCACCAGTGCCTCTTCCCTCAAGCCCTGATGCAATACCTACTTCCTGCGTCACGTGGTTGAAGCCTACACGGAAACTGGAGTTTTGCTCCTTGAACCAAAACTAACTCTGCGCCCAATATGTCTCCGCTTTGCACTCAATCTCTATCCACCGTCCATCTCTTCCCTAAGACATGATGTTCGAGCAATAGATGATACTCTGATCCTGGGACCTGTGCTGTCTAGAGCACAACATGCATCATGGGATCATCTGATTAAGCATGGGTTTGTTGGCTGACATTGGTCCTCCGCGATCTCACTGGTATCTTACTGTGGCATTTCGATGTGCCCGCTGTGTTTTGTCGTGTTATGCTGTGTCGTGTTGTGTTTTGCGTGTGCACTATGTTATTGACGGGACTTTGATCCAGCACAAGTTGGCGAGGTGACGTGACAGTGCAATCGCAGAAATCATGTACGTGTTACATGTATGTGTGAAATTGTATGGTGCGTGACCTCGCCCGTCCTCTGTGTATGCGACCTTGTCCTCTCGGTCGCACGTGACCGAGTGGAGATCAATTCTGCTCACTGCTGGCTTGCGCCCAGCCGTTGTTGCCAGTTTGGTGTGAGGGGACGAGTGGTCTAGGGGTAAGATGCTCGTCTCACAATCGAAAGATTGTGGGTTCGAGTCTCACCTGTCGTTACTCTTCGCCCGCGACCAATCGGCGTGAGAGATTGGCGACGCTATATGACTCAACAGTCGACGTGGCGTAAAACCAATAACCAATAACCAGCCAGTTTGGTGTGTGTTGATTGGTGCAGTGTCACATGACAAGCCTAGTCACACGCAATGCTGTGCATTCAGGTGCAGTCTGAGCTCTGAGTCGCCAGAGATGATCCCCGACTGTGTGTATTCTGAATGTCAAAGCCGGTGTTTAATTCAATGCTCGGCTTCTTCAGATCTTGCGAGCGACTGTGTATGTCCCGCGTGGCTTCGACTGAGGGGCGGGGATGTCCGAGTGGTTAAGGTGTTGAGCTCTGGGCACCAATGGTTCCGGGTTCAACGGTCGCACCGCTCGGGACATTTTCCAGTCCCGCGGCCCACCGGCGAAACAGTGTGGGCGGCGCCATCAGCCGTGAACGTGCATAAAGTGCGTCGTGAATCATCCAGTAATACTAAGTGGTTTCGGCTGGCGTGTTTCCACCCGCCTCTGGAGCCGGTGCATGTCGAGGCACCGTGTGCGTCTGTCACAGTGCTAAATTATCCTTACTGAACACTGAATCGACTTTCTTCCCGAAGAAGTATCGACATCGTGCTTCTTGGTGTGTGTTTGTGAAGTCCTCATGCCTTGTTTCGAACTGTATCCTGTTTATAAGTATCATTCTTATGCTCACCATAACAGATCCTAGATCGGGACAATGTCTTGGGGGCATTTCTGCACATATATTACTCCCATAGCACAATTCCAGGTGAAGTACCTATGATGTGCTATGTTATACAACACCAGTTCATAGTATAGGTATTTCTATCTTCATAGTTGATATCGGCATCTCCAAATTAGGTACAGGTACCTAATTTGAGAGGTCTCTCAAAACTCACAAAACGGGAGCAGTCATGTACGCGATTGTCTCAGCAGGGTTTGAAGGACTTAGACGTGTAAAACACCATTATTTCCATGACGATTTCGACATCCCGTTGTACTCGTTTCGACATCTCACGCCTGACAGGAAGTCATTATTTTAACAGTGGCCCGTCGCCGCCGCCTGTCACGCCAGCCCGCCGCCGGCAGGTGTCCTACAACGACGTGCCGCAGCTGATCAAGATGATCGGCCCGGAGCCGGGCAAGTTCCGCGGCCAGTCGGCGCGCACGGACGAGCTCATCGCCGAGCTGGAGACGCGCCTGGCGCGGGTGCAGATGTAGCGCGCCGACACCGGGGGACGGCCTGCGGACGGTCCTGGCGGCCGGCAGCCGGGCCCGGTCGGAGGCAGGCTGGTGGCCGGGTCAAGCAGGTCTGGTGGCCGGGTCGGAGGTCTAACGGTCGTGTTAGAGGAGATCTGGTGGCCGGGTGGGAGAAGGTCTGGCGGCCGACGGCCAGGCCGGGTCACCGCCGGGTTAGAGGCAGGCTGGCGGCAGGGGCAAAGGAAGTCTGGTGGCCTGGTCAAACGAGGTCTTACGGTCTGGTCAGAGGCAGGCTTACTGCCGGGTCGGAGGAGGTCTGGCGGCCGGGTCAAAGGTCTGGCGGCCGGGTCAGGGGTCTCACGGCCGGGTCAGAGGTCTGACGGCCGGGTTAGAGCAGATCTAGCGTCAGGGTCAGAGGAGGTCTGGTGGACGGGTGAGCAATGAGAAATGAGCAATCACAGCCAGGTAAGAGACCCAGTCCGGCCGAGGACGGTCGCACAGGCGGGCTGTGGACGGTTGTGCGTCCAGTCAAAATCAGGATCACAGTCCGGCTTGCGACAGTCCTGTCGCTGACCTGGCGTCAGTTTAACAGCTGGGTCATAGCAGGATCACGGTCTGCCACCGTTGCCAGTTTGGTGTGGGCTGGTGGGTGCGGGAGGGTTTGCGCCCTTTGTAGTTTTTTGGGTGTGGTGTGGGTGGGGGGGGGGGGGGGTGGTTTGGTCCGTTTGTTGGTTTGGGGGGGGGGGGTGGGGGGGGTGGGGGGGGTATGGTGGGGCGCCGTTGTGGGTGGGGTGGGGGGGGGGGGGTGGGGGAGGGGGGTCGGGGTCCCCCCCCTGCCCGAGTGGTGTGGGCTGGTGGGTGCGGCGTCACGTGGCGGGCCTAGTCGCACGGAACGCTGTGCGTCCAGGCGTAGTAGCACGCAAAGTGCGGACGTTGGGCACATGGTTGGGTATAGACAGGCGCGAGAGGGAGGGGAGAGGGACAGTCTCGTAAAACGCGCAGTTGTGCTATTCCTGTGAAGCGGCGGTATTTAATTTTGTTATAAATACATTTTGTCCGAATTGTTGTTAGGCTGGGTCAATATTGAGCACATGCTTGTTGCATTGACCCTGAACCCACCTCCCGATGGGAAAATTCGAGTTCAATAGCACGATTTCTTGGAATTCTTGGGAGTTGATACTGCGGTCACAGCGCTTTTCCCAGTGCTAGAAGCACCTTTGCAACTCCGTTTTGGGGATGCTGTTCAATATCTCCCGCGATTCCGACCGAATCTCAATGTTGTCGAAATCGTCGCCCCTTCAGCTGGATCTTCGTCTGGGGGAACAGGAAGGAGTCCCAGGGGGCTAGGTCGCGAGAATGCGGTGGGTGCGGAACCACGGATCCACTGTTCCTGGTCATAAAAGTGAAGCACAGGCGGATCGATGTCGGCCGGCGCGTTGTGATGCCGACGTTTGTCGGAGCTTGGACAAGGGGACGAGTGGTCTAGGGATAAGATGCTCGTCTCACAATCGTAAGGTTGTGGGTTCGAGTCTCACCTGTCGCTTTTTCTCCCCCCCCCCCCTTCGGGGTGTTTTTGGCCGCCCTCCCTACTTAACGGTCGGCCTCTCTTAAAAAAAATAACAAACCCACCGGGGTTTGGACGCAATTTCAACAAACAATTTCAATGCTTTGTTTCTGCTCGTGGATTCATCACCAAATGCTGGTTCGAGAATGCCGTGTGACTTTGGCACAGTGTTGTGGAGCTTAAAGTAAAACTTGAAACACGCGCTGCTCATTGAAGGCGGTCATTTTTCTTATCGCAGAAATCGCGGGCCACCAACACCAGCGCACAAAGACGCTGGCGACAAAAGGCACGTGTGTTTACCGACGGGGAACTCTGCACACCCTCACGATGGAGCTGTGTGCGCTATCGCCAGCTGGTGCGTCAAGTCGGTGCCGCAGCCAGTTCATGCTCCACACGACCAGTCCCGGAACTTTTGGGTCGCGCCTTGTATGGCTCGTTGAGTGCGCCTTAGAAGCATTCAAGGCTAGCAGAAATTGTAACTTAACGTAGGCGGCTACGTGATTCAACGACGCCCTAGGGACCGTATCCGGATGTGGATTGTGTGAGGTCCGCGGTCGCCCAGTTGGGCTGCAGGTCACCGCTTGCTCATTGGTGATGGGTTGCTGTGATGTAGATACAGCCTGGAGCCCCTCTCCCTCACTGAAGGTGTAACCTGACCACGTCTATGTCGTAGGCGTGGAAGGGAGAGATGTGATTGGACGCGAGGGGGACGAGTGGTCTAGGGGTAAGATGCTCGTCTCACAATATAAAGATTGTGGGTTCGAGTCTCACCGTCGCTACTCTTCGCCCGCGACCAATGGGCGTGAGAGATTGGCGACGCTATGTGACTCAACGGTCGAAGTGTCGTTAAAAAAAACAATAACCGATTGGACGCGAGTGCATAGCCCGATTCGTTTGCCTGAGGTGTGGTTAGGAGCGGTGCTGCTATGACGTTATCACGTCTACACTCGGACAGAAAGTAGCATTAGAGATGCTACTGTGGCCAGACCTCATCCCTTGGGCGCTACATGACCAATGAAGTCGATGCGCCCTAAAGCCCTAATAACTGAGGCTTCGTCCCTACCCAGTGCGTGAGGGTGGTTCTACTGCACCCCGGCTGTCTGCCCGAGTTGTGAGTGAGCGTGGTTCTCTTGTGCCGGGAGTGTGTGGCGGCGGCGGCACCGCACCAGCACCCAGTCGGGCCGCCGCCGATACAGCCCGGTTCTGTTCCGTCGAAGACTGCCGACCGCTTAGCTTAGGGACTCTGCCCCCCCTCCCCCTTCTCCGTCGTTTGCTGTAGTCGTGGCAACGTGGCGACTCTTCGAGTGTGAAACGGTGTTAACTTCTGGCGTGGCTTGGCGAGTGTTTCTACTGCGTAGCTTGTTGGCGTTTGGTCGTGCCTGTGGCCGACGGTGGCGGACTTAGTTCATGCGGACCGCAGCTGTGCCGTGCATGGTGCCGTCTCTCCAACAACTGCCACGATTGTGCTCACAATTACGCCCTAATCATTGTAGCTGCCGAGTTTTCTATACTCACGCGACGCAGTGGCGTCAGATGTCGGAGTGATGGTGTTTTTATATAAAGTCTGACAAGTTTGCCGTGTTTTTTTCTTCGTTGAATGGCGAACTTTTCCTCCGAAGAATCCATCGAGTGCGACCGACCGGGAATTGCTCTCACTGGAAGAACAACTGGGCTTCACGTATGTCAGCCACGGCCGGCGGACCTGCAAGACGTTTCCGATACATAGTTCCCTTGCTCGAGAAATGTTCCACTAGTCCAAGGTGAAGTTATGTCTAGAGAAAATATAAACTGACGTAACTTACTGATGTGTTGTCACATGTGACTGCTGCCCCTGTACGACACATCCACTTTGCGGGTTGAAACGGACATGTATGTACAATTGGAAGCATTTAATGTTATTTAACATACTCTGGTACATCCGTACGGGGTTCTTCAGAACATCCAAACATGAAGAGTCCAGGAATCAACGTCCAGAGATAATCTTCCAGGTGTAACGTTAATGAAGTCTAAAAACATGTGGATGTGGTCAGTGGCGTCGCCACGAAATTCTTCCAGGGGGGGCAAGGTCGGAAGGGGGCCTCCATTGTGTTAGGGTCTCATATTGTTTTCAGGCTCTTACTATGGTTCGAGAATGGGGAACATGATTTGATATTGGTGTTTTGTTTGTTCTTGGCATGGTGCATCATTTACTCAAAACGCAATAGCACTAATAATTTTCGCTGAAAACTGGGTCATACCAGGGTATAAATAAGTAATATTTAGATAAATACATAAGTGCCAAAACAAACCAACGTCTCAATGCTTTCTCGAATCTTCCCGCTTGCCTCCAGATTGCAGCGAGCTGGCGGGGCTGGTGCTAAGCATATCTTACAGATATCTGCCATTGATCAACCCACTTTTAAGTCCTCCAAGTCTAACTGAATATAGCTAGATTCATCACTATTGTTATTTATTCCCACCAGCTTGATGTCATAAGCAAAGCTTGAACGATCATTTCTCAGTCATAGGACGACAATTTCGCAAAGGTGACAACGAGAAGTGGATTGCATTGGTTTTCTGAGCGCCATCTTAGGAATTTGTTTATTTTTATAACATTTGGTGCTGGCTGCAAGGCAACTGTCACACGAGCTAAAATATATCCTCAGCGAATAAATTCACGGCAAGAACAAGCATTGAACAGCAATGCATAAATGACAATGCAACAATGCAACAATGTCAGTGCATACATAATCCAAACCTTCAAATTCCACGCCGTTACGCCCATCGTTTTCGCTGTGCTGTACCGTTTTGTAAATGACTGAGAAGGTATGGAAGCTGGGAAGCTCTAATCATGCAGGCTGTAATAACAGAAAAGAAGTTTGTTGGAAGAAAATGCATTTAAAAACATCATTCATCCCATTTTATATGGGGCATGGATGTTGTATTGTATGCTTGTGAGGGGTAATTTGTCCCCTCAATGTTGGTTTTGCCCCATGGGCGTATGTTTCGGAAAATTATTGAGGGACCAGTGGAGTACCTATATTTGCGTCAAGCAGGAGGGGGCAAACGGATTTGCAGGGGAGGGGGAGGCACCTACGCCCATTAAAAAGTCCTTGGATTTCGACCGCTATTTTGTCAAAGGGGACATTTCGAAATAATATAATTAGTCATCAACTAAATTGTCCTGTGGAGGGGCCTAATCTACCACTATGGTTTCTGATTGGTCGGATTTCAACCCTAACTCCACCACCCAGTTCTAAGGTTTTCTTTTGGTACCTTGATAAGTTACCTCACACTGCTGAAATTACACCTATACCACAAAACCGGATCGGTATCCCAAAAATTCAAGCTGGAGCCCTCCAAAAAAGGAGAGATTCCAACAAATAAATGTCCGGATCAGGAAAATGGCTCTGGAGCACCGAACATTTTTATCCAGATGCCTTCAAAAATTGCGTATGGCACCGAAAAGCATGCCGGATCTCGAAAAATCGAGGTGGGATGCAAAAACATGGCGCCAGAGGCTCGAAAAATCAGGCCGGGATTCGGACATAAAACCCAGAAAAGATCCACAAAAAATCGCGTTGAGCACAGAAAGCTGGCGTTGGGTCCCCGGAACCACGCGCCTGGGCGCGATAAGTCGCGCTGGGACCCAGCAAAAATCACACCGAAGCCCCAAAATCGTACTGGGGCCCCACAAATGTGCATCAGAAGCCCCAAATATACACAGCCGGACCCTAAGAGTACAACGGTGCCCGAAAATACAACTAACCTTCCAAAGCGCACCGAGTCTCCCAAAAAGCGATAGGGCCTTAAAACATGCGTTGCAGCCCTAAATAAACATGCCGGGGGCTCGAAAAAAATACACTGCAAGCTCGCAAGGCGCACAGGGGCCATGAGAACGCATAAGGGCCTGAAAAAGAGGCTGGGCCACAAAAGACAACATGGTTCCAAAACGTACAAAACGACCGGGAGCTAAATAAACACATCAGGATCTTCGAAAACGCCCTGCCACGTAAAACATACTCGGTGCACAAAAAAGCAACAAAGCCCTAAAATGAGCAGTGTTTCGAAGATGTATTAGGCCCACAACTTCAATTTAAAATGTATTACCCACCACTTTAAAATACAAAATTTCACAATTTCAGGCATTGCAGTTCATAGCACCCGGTCGCCACGACGGCAACGTCAGTGCACGTGCACGCCCATCTTTCGTATTCGGTGCATTCGCCACACTTCGTGCGATGCTACGGCCTCTGCGAGGTCTTCTGCGTTTTGCTAATTGCTGCCACATGATACAATTGCGCCATATTTGACGTGTGGAATGCTTCGTATGGGCGTTCGCTGCGAAAAGTCGATTGATTAAATTCGATCATTAGTTTCCTACTTTCCACATTTTCTGGTAGTCATGAAATGCGGTTTCCGCTGAGGTTTGATGCACTTCATATCTTTGCTGCTATCCTCCCAGATTGGCTACCGAACCGAGGCCCTGCCTCAGCATTCTTTTTTGGACCCATTGCGTCTTTCTTGCTCTATGATTGTGTATTATGGCTCCAATCCATTTTTGTTAGGGGCCTAAAACATTTTCGAACCCCCTGCTCGTTTTATGGTTTGTTGCATTTTTGCGCACCGAGGTTTTTTTTGACGTGTCAGGGCGTTTTCGAAGACCCCGATGTGTTTATTTAGCGCCCGGTCTTTTTGTTTGTTTTGGAACCATGTTGCCTTTTGCGGCCTCAACCACTTTTTCAGGTCCTTGTGCGTTATCATGACCCCTGTGTGCCTTGAGAGCTTCCGGTATATTTTTTAGACCTCCCGGTATGTATATTTATGGCTGCAACGCATGTGTTAAGGCCCTGTCGCTTTTTGTGAGACTCTGTGCGCTTTGGAGGGCCAGTTGTATTTTCGGCCCCCGTTGTGCTCTTAGGGTCCCGATGTGTCTATTTTGGGCTTCTGACGCACAGTTGTGGGGCCCCAGTACAATTTTGGGGCTCCGGTACGATGTTTCTAGGTCCCAGAGAGGCTTATCGCGCCTAGGCGCGTGGTTCCGGAGACCCAACCCCAGTTTTCTGGGCTCAATACGATTTTTGTGAAGCCTTTCTGATTTTTTAAAAGTCCGAATCCCGGCCTGATTTCTCGAGCCCTTGGAGCCATGTTTTTGCATCCCACCTCGATTGTTCGAGATCCGGTTTGTTTTTCGGTGCCGTATGCAATTTGTGAAGGCATCTGATATGTTCGGTGCTCCAGAGCCATTTTTTTAACCTGGGCATTTAGTTGTTGGAATCCCTCCTTATTTTGGAGGGCTCCAGCTTGATTTTTTCGGATACCGATCCGGTGTTTGTGGTTACACTGTGCTTACGTGTGGCCCAAGACGCCAATTTTTGAGAGCCTCGACGGGACTACCGATGGGAATTGTGGGTCCCGAGCGCGATATTTGAGGTGCCTGGTTCGAGTTTGTGGGACGCGTTGTATTTAGCTGTGGCCCCAACGCGATTTTGGCGGTTCCTGTTGCAATTTTTCGGGCCTCGGAGCGAGTTTTCCGGGGCTCGCCGTGTTTATTTGGAGACCCATACGCGAATTCTGGTGGACCGACGCGAATTTTGGTGGTCCCAGCGCGATTTTTGAGGCCCCGGCACGATTCTTGGGAGCTTATCCCTCTCAGGATGGAGGGGGCATTTGCCCCTTTGACATAGCACTGCGGCCACTGAAGGAGTTTTTGTTGTCCCAGAGTGACATTCCGATTAAGGATTTATTTTTGGGGCAGCTGCAACTTTTGGGGCCCCGGTGCGACCTTCTGGGCCTCCAGTGTGATTTTCAAGGGCTGCGACGCGACTTTTTTGAGTCCAATGTGATCTTTTGGGCCCCGACGTCATTCTCTTGGATCCCTAGCGCGAGCTATAGCGGCCTCGACACTTTTTGGGGGTCCAATGCGCTTTGGGTGCTTTTGGCGTCATTGTTGGGCCCCCAAAGTTATTATCCATGTCCGGATTGTTTTTCGTTGCTCCGGCTTCATTTGTTTTGGTCCCAATCAGACTGTTGGGGCACGGTACGACCTGTCGTGCCCCTGGCATGATTGTGGTGGTCCGGGCGTGAATTTTTGGTACCCCAGGCTCAGCATAATTTGCGGGGGCCCCGCCGGATCTTTTGGGGCCCATATCGTGATTTTAAAGTACCCAGACACGACTCCTACTATTTCTTAATGGTTTCTTCTTGCAAATTATAGGCCTCCTGTCGCGTCTTAAGGGTCTCGTCTCATTTCCTAGAGCCTTTTTACTGGTTTTCGACGTCTCCTTGTGTGTCCTACCCTCCTCCATATTCAATGGTCCTCCTCTCCCGTCTTGGAGGGCTTCCTCTTGCATTCTGGGGACCCTTTAACAAGGCATGGGGCTTCCTCTCATCTTCGAGGGGCATTCTCTGCCAAATTAGGGGCCTCCTGCCACGCCTCGTGGGCCTCTTCCTTTATCATGGCAAAGCCTTACCCGTTTTGAGGGATCTTCAATTTTGGAAACCTCACCTCTTCCATACCTGCTACCACTCCCATCTTAAGGGCATCCTCTCATTTCCTGGGAACTCTTTCCGGTTTTCGGGGTCTCATTTGGTCCTGGAGACCTACTCCTTCTTGAGGGACTCCTCTCGAGTCCGGCAGATGCCTCATTTCTCTTCTAGAGGCCTTCTTTTTCAAATTAGGGGCCTCCTCTCACGTCTTGGGGCCTCCTGCTCTGCGTGTGGATTCGATCTTTACCCATCTTAGGGGTGGTCTCTTATCTCCTGGTGGACTCCTCTTCTCTTCCAGGCGCCTCCTCTGCCAAATTACTGGCAACCTTTCCTATCTTATTGGCCTTGTTATTTCCCGGGGACCTTCTTAGCCGTCTTCGAGCCTTCTTTTCCGCCTGGGAGCCATTTCTCTTATCCAATGGCCTTTCTCTCCTATTTTAGGGGCCTCCTCGTTCATCATGGGGTCTCATTTCCAATCTTGTGTCGTTCTCTTCCCAATTAGGTGCCTCTTGCCACGTCTCTGGATCGTCCTTTTCTATCTCGGTGGAACCTCACCTGTTTGGGGCCTGCTTTTGCGTCTCCGAAACCTCATCTCATATCCACTGGCTTCCTTTTCCGTCTTAGGGCCTCCTCTCATATTCTGTGGCCTCCTTTCCGGTGTTGGGGCCTCCTTTGCAATCCTGGTTTCCTCCGTGCCATTTTTGACACTCTCTTGATTTCTGGGGACTCCTACCCTCTCCTAGGTGACTCCTTTTTTTAAATTAGGGGCCTCCTCTCACGTCATGGGGGCCTCCTTATCTGTGTTTGGAGCCTCATTATCCTCTTAGCAGGGTGCTTTTGCGTCCTAGTCCTAGATTTTCTCTTCTAGGGTCCTCCTCTTCCAAAATATGGGCCTCATCTGGCTGGTCTCGGTGGCCTTCTCTCATTCCTGCGGAGACCTTCTTACCCGTCTTGGGGCCCCTATTGCGTCCGGAGAAATCTCCCCTATCTTGTCTTAATTTTATATTGCAGGGGCATCCTCTTCCGTCTTGGGGGCCTCGTTTTCCAAATTAAGACTATCCTGCCACCCATCGGAAGCCTTTTCGTCTAACCTGGGTGGCTTCTTGCCTGTATCGGTGGCATCCTTTCCGTCCTGAGGGCCTCCTTTTCGTACTGGGGGCCCCTCCTTTTCGTCCTGGGGCCTCCTTTTCATCCTGGGGGCTACCTCCCAATCTCTGTTCTACGTCTTAGGGGCCTCCTTTTCGTCCTTAGGTGCATCCTTTTCGTTCTGGGGCCTCTCTTTTTCGTCCTGGGGGCCTCCTTTTAGTCCTGCGGGCCTCCTCCCAATCTCTGTTCTACGTCTTGGGTGCTTCCTTTGCGTCCTGGGGGCATCCTTTTCGTCCTGGGGGCCCCCCTTTCGTCCTGGGGGCCACCTCACAATCTCTGTTCTACGTCTTAGGGGCCTCCTTTTCGTCCTGGGGGCCTCCTTATCGTCCTGGGGGCCTCCTTTTCGTCATGGGGGCCACCTCCCAATCTCTGTTCTACGTCTTAGGGGCCTCCTTTTCGTCCTGGGGGCCTCATCCCAATCTCTGTTCTACATTCTCCCTTGGGTGCATTCCTTTCGTCCTGGGGGCCTCCTTTTCACCCTGGGGGCCTCCTTTTCGTCCTGGGGCCTACCTCCAATCTCTGTTCTACGTCTTAGGGGCCTCCTTTTCGTCCTGGGGGCCTCCTTTTCGTTCTGGGGACCTCATCCCAATCTCTGTTCTACGTCTTGGGGGCCTCCTTTTTGTCCTTGGGTGCATTCCTTTCGTCCTGGGGGCCTCCTTTTCATCCTGGGGGCCTCCTCCCAACCTCTGTTCTACGTATTGGGGCCTCCTTTTCGTCCTGGGGCCTCCTTTTCGTCCTGTGGGGCCTCCTTTTCGTCCTGGGGGCCTCCTTTTCTTCCTGGGGGCCTCCTCCTAATCTCTGTGCTACGTCTTGGGGCCTCCTTTTCGTCATGGGTGCCTCCTTTTCGTCATAGGGGCCTCCTTTTCGTCATGGGCCTCCTTTTCGTCCTGGGGGCCTCCTTCCAATCTCTGTTCTACGTCTCTTATAGAGACCTGATTATATTTCCTGGGGGCCTCGTCAGTCTTGAGGCCTCATTGACAGTATGATCTTCTGTCCCGTCGGCCTCCTTGCTCACCTTTTTTGCTGTGCATTTGCGGATGGGGGGCCTCCTCAAATGTCAGGGGGGGGCGCCCCCCCCCCCCAGTTTCACGGCAGGGGGGCGACTGCTCCCCTGCCCCCCCGGTGGCGACGCCCTTGGATGTGGTTACAATGTTTTTCGCCGTCGTAAAGTCGGGTCTGGCTGGTGTGACTCATGAGTTTGAACGCAAGATGTTTTTACTTTAGAAGGTTCAAAGTTCGCCTTTAAGGCCTGGTGACGTCACAGCTTTTTTCCTCTGGTATGGCAGGAATCGGTAGCATCAGACATGTTTCAATTTTGCTGTGCATAAGACATACGAAGTTATGCATTTCCCGTAGAGTTTGGTACGTTATATTTTGTCCAGACAAAACGGAGGACCATCCTGTTTTTGTATTTCGTATGCTGACGCAGCTAGGATTAGTCCGTGAGTATTTTCAGTCAGACATTTGAGTGAGGCAAGACAATATCACCCAACAATATCCAGTAATAGCAGTAATATAGCAATTACGTGTTTGAAGTTGTTAAATTCCTGTCTCCCTCCTTGAACAAAAATAGAATTGTGTATAATGGCAGTAATTACCCTGCGTACCTGTGCAGATTGATTATGGCGAGGTGGGAGGCATTCACCATGATATCACTTGTCTATACTTCTACGGTGACGGTCACGCGCCAATTATTGTATGGGAGCCGCATGGTGCGGCGCGACCAACTCTGGTCAGGTCAATTTAATCAACTCGTTGCACAATGCTTCCCTAAGCGAGAGAGAAGCACGCCCAAAGTAGCGCCTTCGCTCATTTTAAGTCGGCGACAGTAAATCAATACATGCCGCACTGACAGTGCGTCGTGGCACCTTCGACACAGCGGACTGTCACTGCCGGTCAGAAGGTAGCGGTGTGTGTCATAGGTGTGACCAATTCGCAAGCGGCACAATGCAACCTCGTTCCGTCCATTTTCGTGTGATGACGAAGACCATTCACCAAGAGAGGGTTTGATTTTTCTCAGTTTGTTGCCTGTCATGGCGTCCCAATTGGCCTGCCACTTCTTGAAGAGGAGGCCCTTAATTTTTGGATAGAAGTCAGAGGCAGGCAGTGGGAGACTTCGTGTGTGAAGAGCTTGAGCAGCACGCTTTGCTGCAGCATAAGCGGCCTCGTTTCCACAAATTCCAACATGGCTCGGAACCCAGCAGAACACTACTTCCTTGCCACTAATGGTCAAATATGTAAGTCTGACCAGAATCTCCTGTAATATTGGGTTCAGTGGGTAAAACCCTCCCAGCGCGAGCAGGCAGTTGAGCGAGTCGCTAAATAACACATGTCGTTTGTAATATACTCGGCGGCGGTCCGGTGCCAACTGGTTTATTGAGCACTCGGGTCACGGGAAAACGAATGGGTCAGCATGCCCCGCGGCGGCGGACCGCGCGCAGAGGCGGCGCCAGGTACTGAGTGGTGTCACATCGAATGTGGGTCAACACACATCATCACACTCCTCCACCCCGAATACATACTCCAAAAGCAGAGAGAGCAAAACGTACGAAAATTACTTATTTCGCCATGTGAGCAACTTCTAACGTCAAAGCTGCAAAAAAACACAAAAAAAAACGTACTTTACACGTGCAGCATCACATTACGAATACATTAACCAATCGGGCTGCTTCAGCGTTTGTCTGACACGCAAATCATAAGTCCTTGGGGAACCCGGAGCACTGAGTTGTGCCTGAGTCCTCGGGGTACAAACTTCAACTGGCACAGTTGTTGTTGCCAACGCTACCGGCGGCACGAACGGTGCAAACAACGGCACAGGAGTCACTGCCGACGGTAGTGGTGAGCTCGGCGCGCTACCAGAGGCGGTACACGTCGGCCGCGGTCTCACCTGATCCAGATGCCTCTGAATCACTCTGCCATCCTGCAGACGCACAGTTATTTTAAGTCCCGATTTGGCAGTCACGTGACCTGCAAACCAACGTCTCCCTTCCCCACCACGGATACGATCAACAGCCGACACATACACCGGCTGTCCCACCTCAACCGACCGGTCTTGGGTGCCCCTGTCACGTACACATTTTTGTTTTTCCTGCTGGATTCTCACTTTTCTTTCCAAATCGGGTTTCACCACGTCAAGTGGGGTGCGCATGGGACGACCCAAATACAACTCAGCTGGGGAGACACTGGTTGTGGAGTGAGGTGTAGCCCGGTAACGGAATAGGAACCGTGAAACCTTTGTCTGAGGACTGCCTGACGTTTGCTTCCGGTAAGACGATTTAAAAGTCTGAACACTTCGCTCACTCAATCCGTTGCTCTTGGGCGACAAGGGTGGGGGAGTCAAGTGGGTTATGCCATTCTTACGGCAAAAAGTCTGAAATTCACCTGACATGAAACACTGGGCACCATCAGATACCAAGAATGTTGGTACTCCCCATGATGCAAAGGACGCTCTCAGATGCTCCATTGTCCCTAATGAAGTTGCTGTGCGAGAAGGATATATATCCATCCACCTCGAATGGGCATCCGTAATGACCAGAAACATCCACCCATCGATAGGCCCAGAATAATCCGCATGAACTCGCTGCCACGCTTTCGCAGGCCAGACCCAAGGGTGAATGGTCACTTCAGGTGCACTGGCTCTATGTTCCTGACACACCTCACAGAGTTTCGTTACTTTCGAGATGTCGTCATCTAACTTTGGCCACCAAACATACATTCTAACGAACGATTTTGTGCGTGACTCCCCACAGTGGCCATCATGTAATAGCCTGAGAATTTGCGGACGGCCCTGGGGCGGAATTACAACACGGGAGCCCCAAAGCAGACAGCCATCCTGTACACTCAGTTCAGATATCCGAGTTTTGTATGGAGCGAACTCGGGTCCCAACAAAACCGATGTCGGCCAACCCTCCCGGACATACTTAGTCACTTGCGACAACACCGGGTCTCTCGCAGTCCACGGGCTAATCTGATCAGCCGTTACAGGAGTTGAATCCAAGAACTCCATCCATCAAGTGGATTGTCTCAGCAGGCGGAGGGGAGATGGCACAGTCAACAGTGTGCCGCAGCGGAAGCCGGCTCAGAGCATCGCAATGTGCCTGCTTTGCAGCCGGCGCATACTCGAGCCTGTAATCATACGCGCTCAGCATGAGCGCCCAACGGACCACGCGCGGCGATGCCATCAGAGGTAGAGGCTTATTCTCACCAAGGAGGCCCAAAAGCGGCTTATGATCAGTACGGATAGTGAAAGTTCGGCCAGCCAAATAATAATGGAAGTGTTTCACTCCAGCAAGGACCGCTAGACCCTCTCTGTCAGTCTGGGAGTATCGACGCTCCGTGTCATTCAGAGACCGAGAGTAATAAGCCACAGGCTGCTCCCCATGCTGGAATCGCTGGCTTAAGACACAACCTATTCCGACAGGACTCGCATCACATGCCAAGACTACAGGTTGATTCGGATCAAAATGCGTCAGGACAGGTGGGCTTTTCAGCAGGTGCTTCGCTTCGCAGAAAGCCTGATGCTCAGCCTGAGTCCATTTCCAGGCTTGTCCCCGTTTCAACAGGGTATACAGAGGTGCCAATGTTGTAGACAGCCCTGACAGAAACTTGGAGTAGAAGTTGATCAAGCCTAACCAACTCCTCAGCTCTGCCACGTTGGAGAGAGTAGGCGCGCCCACAATGGCCCCTACCTTCTCAACAGTCGTCTCTATCCCACTGCCGCTGACTTTATGACCCAAATAGGTCACACTCTCAACAGCAAATTTGCACTTCTGTTTGTTGACGCGCAAGCCCGCCCCCTTCAGCCTGCGCAACACTTCACGCAGAGCTTGCAGATGAGACTCTGCTGAGTCACCCGCAACAACGATGTCATCTTGAAACACACACACACCCGGAATACCGGCCAGGAGGGTATCCATTGTACGCTGGAAGAGACTCGGGGCAGAGGAATATCCGAAACTGAGTCGGGTGGGGCGAAAAAGGCCCCTATGTGTATTTACAGTCAAGTACTCTCGGGACCCATCCTCTACCACGAGTTGATTGTACGCAGACTTCAGGTCTATCTTTGAGAAAACCTTACTGCCCACCAACTTCGATGTCAATTCCTCGACACGGGGGAGGGGATACTGCTCAACAGGTGCAGCCTTGTTTACTGTGAGGCGATAGTCGCCACAGATCCGTACAGTTCTGTCTGCCCGGGGGACCACGACCAACGGCGCTGCCCACCTGGAGTGTGTGACAGGCTCCCAAAGACCCTCCTTAATCTGCTCATCCAACTGCGCGTCGACTTGTTCTCTATAAGCCAGGGGAACTTGCCGAGCCTTAAAGAATCTCGGCTGAACATCTGGATCCACTGAAATCCTGACCTGTTCTCCATTGTAACGGCCCAGGCCATCCTCAAACACTTCAGCAAACTCCCTTAGAGTTTCCCCGACAAATGGCAGATCGAAGGCCAATCGAGTCTGAGGTGAGACAGCCAGTTGCGGCCAAACAGCATCGGCCCCTCCCCTTTAACAACAATTAACGGTAGCTGATCACACTGATCCCCGTATTTCACTGCCACGTCAATCTGGCCACACACGGGCAGAACCTCCCCACTATACGTTCTAAGCGTGGAGTCACAGGGTATTAGTTCAGGTGTATCAGGAGCCCGCAGACGCAACAGCTCCTGCTCAGAACACACACTGACCGCAGCCCCAATATCTACCTCCATACAGGCATCCCTACCATCCAGTGACACTTCCACCATAAGCGGTGGTTTACGTCCACCCCCAGAGAACTGCGAATGCGATCGAAACAAATCGTATGATTGTCGCTCACCGTCACAATGGCGATTCTCACTTGAAGTCAGCTCCGTTGCACTGTTGTCCACCGTCTCCTCTGAAACGTGACAGATTTCCTGCGCCTGTACCGCTGCGCGACAAGCTCTCCTGATGTGCCCCTCTCCACCGCATCGGAAACAGCGGCACGCTTTAAAGGGGCACGCAGAAGGTGAGTGTCGGCGGCTGTGACACCGTGCGCACCGATCCAGAAACGCCGGTCCGCTGTGTCTCGGACCATCGCTGTGTCTCGGAGCCCTGTCTATTACGCCTCCCCTGCTCTGCCACGGCGCCCGCTGCTCCCCCACTCTGCCGACCCCAGGTCGCGGCTGAAAGGGCCGGGAACCTGAATCCAAGCTCTGAATGACGTCGCCACCAGTCGGCACGGCGATTGGTTCACGACCACTGAGCCGGCCGATGACGTCACACACGGCATACTTCCCGCAAAGCTCCGCAGCGTTGGCAGCGGCAGATTCGTGGGCTTGGGCGATGGTGTTCGCTGACTTGAGAGTCAAGCCAGGCTCGCTGAGCAATCTGGTTTGCAGAGGCTGGTTCTGAATACCGCAGACGAGGCGGTCACGAAGCATCTCTTCCAGAATAGACGGCTCGTAGTTGCAAGACGTCGCCAACTTCCGCAACCGAGCCACGTATACTGGCACGGACTCGCCACGTTCACGGATGCACGAGTTGAAACGGAAGCGGGCAACTATCGATGAATCCGCCGGCTCGAAATGGTCGCAGAGCAGCTTAATCAAATCCTTGTACGACACTTCGTGTACTGACTTCGGGACAATCAAATCTTCGACCAGGCTAAACGTGCTCGCACCCACAAAGCTCAAAAAGATAGCGCGACGTTTCTCCACTTGATCATCATTGATACCATTCGCGACGAAAAACTGTTCGATGCGTCGGCTATATATACCAAATCTCTCCACTGACACATCAAACTCCGGCGCTTTGCCAATAAACGCCATCACTCGTTTTCACCGTACACAAAGAAAACCGAAACTGACACACCAAACCTCAGAGACCCGGGCAGTTCACTCACTGGTCGCCATGTAATATACTCGGCGGCGGTCCGGTACCAACTGGTTTATTGAGCACTCGGGTCACGGGACAACGAATGGGTCAGCATGCCCCGCGGCGGCGGACCGCGCGCAGAGGCGGCGCCAGGTACTGAGTGGTGTCACATCGAATGTGGGTCAACACACATCATCACATCGTTCATCATCGGCTGTTTCAATAAAACTCAATGCTTTGTTTATGGCGACCAGTTCCGATGTGTAGACAGATGCGCAGGCTGGAAGAGAGAAGTTTCGAATCACAGTGCCCATCACAAAGGCACTTCGAATACCAGTGTCGGTCTTCGAGCCATCCGTGTGCGTCGGGGTGTAGTTTTGGTATGAGGAAATATCTCCTAGTGCCCGTAGTCTCAACTCTTGCGGAACGACGTCGCCTTTCCTCATACGTGACAGCGATACGTCAATATTTGGCGACGCCAATTTCCAGGGAGGACTTTTCAATTCTGTCACACGCATCATCCCGCGTAAGACTCAAATTTCGTTCCCTTGAAAACAGAGTCGATAGGTAACGCGAAAAGACATACGAGAATGCCGGATGATCAGGAAACTGGGAAGCTTGCAGACGTATCTCATTTCCAGCCTTTCTCTGCGCAGACAGAGAGGTGGCTCGTGTGCTTCTGTTAAAAAAAACTAACTGTGGGTGGTGTGCGAAATGCTCCGGTCGCGACATGGGTAGGATAACGGTGTGATGAACAGTGTCCAGTGTTCGCTTGGTTGCGCGCTCCGTCGTAGATAAAACAGGCGTAGTCTAGCTTAGTGCGTATCAGTGAGCGGTAAAGCGAATTAAGGGAATCCCTGTCAGCTACATAGCTAGTGCGAGAAGTACACTTAATATGTTGAGCGATTTAAAACACTTATCACGGAGTGCTTTAAAATGTGTAGGGAAGTTCCTTCCCTGGCAACTTTTTGGCAAGTGATTGTTTAGTCAGACTTCGCGTTGACGATATCAACCCAGGTTATATGTTCAATTGCTCTGTACCTCAAATCCAAGAGCCTCTCTTCCAAACATCTCTCTTGACAGGCACCTCCAAAACCAGCACTTTTATTGTGCGATTAATTAGCAGTTAAATGGTGATAATAATTTCCAGTTTCAATAGTGCAGCAGCGATAGACAAATTAATTCAATAGCCTCTTTCCGGGACAGACAGTTCCAGTCGAGCTCGACAGATAGCACTTCGCTAAGCCATCCCACATCTTCATACGGCTTGTCATACAGCAGTACATCTCGGCGTTCACATCATACAGCCACATCTTGTTAGCGATCACATATGCATATCAGCTCAGCCTCTCAGCATACATCTCCCATTAAAGTTCAGATATTCAAAGGGGCATTCAAGTCCACAAGCAATTCAGCTTACATACTGACCGGTCTTCAATTATTCTGGGACTTCCACCTCAAGCGACTGCACCATACTTTCCCAGACAGACTACTGACTCTCAGTAAGAGTCCCAGACATACCTCAGTATTGAAGCGGCAGACAGGGCTGTTTCCCGACTGACCTGCGGCGCCTAGTCATGAGGCCAGCCGCCTTCGCCGACAGCTCGATGACAAGTCACATCAGACGGTTCTCTGGTGATAGTCAGAGCTCATCAGAGGCTGAGTCAGCGGTCCGGCCGCCGGCACCTGAGGGCTGACCTCAGGACACTGGCGATCACAACTATCACACTATCACAGGACACTATCTCAGGGACACTATCACAGGACACTGGCGATCCACGATAACATATCTCCTGTTTGGCAGAGGCATCGCGCCGCAGCCTCTGGCCCGGTGGTACCGCGCCTGACACAATAGCGACACAGCAGTCAATCACAGCAGCTTACGGCCCACCTCACAAGCCAGCAACTCACTGACAGCCGGTACCTCACATCTACGGACCCAGGCTATGGGGTAACATTCACCCAGCAGTCAATCATTATTCCATGTCAACATTACATACATAAACCATACATGCATACATAGACTTAGACACATACTTGTCCTCACGTATCTGACATCACACGTGACATCACAGACGACATCACAGACACATTGGCCACTGGGATATGACATATGTCATACCTGTCGTCTCACCCTCATGTACACACACGCATGCCCGGCTGTGGTTCTCAGATAGACGCGCGGACAATTACACTCACATCACCCACTGACAATTTCTTCACCTCCAGGCGGCGGCAGTGCATCGAGGTCACGCCGTCAGACGGCGGCAGTGCCCATCCCAGATATCGGTGCACGTGTCGTCCGCAAGGGGAGGGGAGTCGTAGAATGGCCGATGGTCTCGCCAGCCGGTGGCAATTCGCTGACCACCCGGGCCGGTAGCTTTCTATTAATATCTGCCGGAACCCGTCGCGACAGGCGTACATGGACGGAGGGTGATACATTTGTGAAATTAAGCTGTCACGAAAACCAACTCCGTTACTCTTTATTCCGTTACTCTTCCTCTTTGTAACCAAGACGTGAATCAAGTCATTGAGAGAAACTTCACCGCAGGTGGCACCGGTACTTGGCTCCCGTGCAGCCTGAGGCAAAGTTCTGCACAGTTACGCCGGCGACAGAAATGCATTGCGGTTGCCTTGTGTTGAAAAACGGAATCCACTCCCCACACCCTACCTCTCAAGTTTCTTCATGGCCAATTGGAGACGTCTCGACATAGCGGACAGCCTAGCTATGCTACACTACACCAGATGGCAAAATCGTCTACAAAAGAGACCGACCCAGTTGTAGTGAAAGGACATCATTTATCATTATGACAAACAGTGCCACACTCAAAACACTTCCCTGTGACACGCCGTTCACCTGTACAAATATTCTGGATAGCCGGTGGCCAACACGAACACCGAAATGTCGGTCGGTCAAAAAATAATGTACAACGAACCCTATTGACCCCCGGACACCGCATCTATGTACTTTTGCATAATACCTTGGCGCCAAGTCGTGCCATACGCTGCTTCTATATAGAAAAAGACAGCGCCGACGTGCTGTTTCTGCTTAAACGCTACACGTACTAAACACCATTTGGTATACACAGCAGAATTGGTGGTCATACTAACCTGTCTACAACAAATCACCGCACACTACATCATCACACGCACTGTTATGTATCTGCCGGATCGGCTGGCTCGGTCGGCCATAGCCTCGGGGCATGTGTGCGGTGGTGCCGGCCCGGCCGGGGTCGGCAAAGGTCAGACAGTGTGCGGCGCCAGCGGGCGGCCGATGGCGGTCCTGTGTGTGCGACAAATACAACGAGTGCTGACTGGATCATCGTCAGAGACGTAGCATTTGGCGACCAGGATGATTCTTTATTTGTGATACGTGAGCACTGACAAGATGGATCGAGCGTTGGTTCACCGGCACCGTTTGACTGCACCGAACCCAGTAAGTGGAGTGCGTGGAAGCGCTCGTTTTCGTACTGTCTCACGGCCAATGATGTCACTGACGAGAGGCGTCAAGTTGCATTGCTTTTGCATCTCGGAGGCCCTGAACTCCAAGAAGTATTGCATGCAATTGTGGGTTTGAAGAGGTTAAAATAGAGTCGCTTGAAGTAGCTTTGAAGGTATTGTATGAATATTTCTTGCCGAAAGGGAATGTCACCTACGAACGACATGTTTTTCACAAAGAGATTCAGAAGCCACGAGAGTCGATCGATTCTTTTGTAACAAGATTGCGGGAACTGGTTAAGACGTGTGGATATGAATCTATGCAAAATGACATGATACGTGACAAGTTCATTGACAAAGGTCTCGGTCATCGCTTACGTTGTAGCCTTTTGAGGGAGTCGCATCTGACTCTTGACAGCTCTTACGATAGCGAGAAGCATGGAGAATGCAGACCGGCAAGCTGAGTGCATTGAGGGGGCCGCCGCAGCTCTGGTCGACATGGCCCGAGCCGTCTGTGCCGACCGTCCTGCCCGGGTGAAATCTGCAGGCAGGTCGGTTCAGGCCCATGCGGACGGTAAGACTAAGTGTTTCCGTTGTGGGAGGACCAATCACGAGGTAATGATTGCATTGCTGTGGGCCGAAAGTGTTTCGCATGCAAAAGGATGGGGCGTTTCCAGAACATGTGCTGCGAGACTGCCGGCGCACAGCAGTCCAGAAGCAGAGTTCAGTTCGTGTCGTCTGAGCGCGACAGCGACGCAGAACTAGAGGACCACGTCTTCAGACTCGCATTGACATCAAAGGAGGGAACTTTTCCATTCCAGGTTGATCATCAGACATGCAATGTGCTAGTTGACTCGGGCGCCACCTGTAATGTCATGAGTGAGACCACCTTCAAGTTTTTGTTTAAAGACAAAAAATTGTTACCAAGCTGCCACAAGTTGATTTCATATGGGTCAGGAGCGCCGATGCGTGTTTGGGACAGTTCAGGACTCCCGTTTCATTTAATGACGTCACTGTACCTGATATGGTGTTCTATGTTGTACCTGGAACACATAGAACATTGCTGGGAAAGCAGACATCTGAAACGGTAGGACTTCTGCGAGTCGGCACTCGGGTGAGCTCTGTTTCCACAGAGACCCCTGCTGGCCGGTACTCATCGCTGTTCAAGGGACTCGGGAAGTTGAAAGATTTTCAGCTGAAGCTGCACATCGATCCAGACGTGCAGCCAATCGCGCAGAAGGCAAGGAGGATCCCCGTCTCGCTCCAGCGGGCAGTGGAGAAGAAGCTTGAGGAGCTACTGCAGGAAGGTATCATTGAAAAGGTCAGTGTGCCCACGCCTTGGGTGTCGCCGATAGTGGGTGCCCCGAAGAAGAACGGGGATATTAGACTCTGTGTAGCCATGCGGCGGGTCAATACCGCAGTAAAAAGAGAGCGACACCCCATGTCGACTATTGATGTGTTGCATGAGACGACCGGTGCTGCCATCTTCTCGAAACATGACTTGGCGCAGGCGTTTCACCAAATTGAGCTCGAAGAAGGGCCCAGGAGCATCACAGCGTTCGCAACACATAACTGACTGTATCGATATCGGCGGCTAATGTTCGGCATTTCATGCGCTCCTGAAATCCACCAGTCATTCAGCAGGTTCTTGCGGACTGTGACGGCGCACGCAACATTGCTGATGACATTGTCGTATTTGGCACCACTGTCGAGGAACATGATAGACGTCTGGATGCCGTATTGCAGCGTTTGATGCACGCTGGGCTGACACTTAACAAGGACAAGTGTCGTTTTCGTTTAACAGAGATGACATTCATGGGCCACTATCTCAGCGGAAAGAGGCTTACGGCCACTGGCGAAAATGAAGCGACCGTCCTGAAAGCTCTGGAGCCTAGCACACCCGCAGAAGTACGGTCGTTTCTAGGTCTGGTGAGTTTACTAGGCCGGTTTATCCAGGACCTGTCTACACTGGCGGCACCTCTGAGGCAGCTCAACAGGTCGGGGACTGAATGGCGCTGGGACGCACCAGAGAGAGACGCTTTCATCCAGCTGAAGAAGCAGCTGTCTAAGCAAAGAACCCTAGCCTACTTTCAGCAGGACTCCCAGACTGAGCTGGTGGTTGATGCGTCATCAGTTGGACTTGGAGCTTTTCTGCTGCAGAGACAGACCAATGGGCTGCTACAACCGGTTGAATACGCCAGCCGAAGTTTAACTGATGTTGAGCGCCGTTATTCGCAGAGTGAGCGTGAGGCTCTGGCTGTTGTACGGGGTTGTGAACGTTTATATGTGTACTTGTACGGGGTAAATCTTGTACTGGTCACTGACCATAAACCACTGCAAGTTATTTTTTCCGCCCTCTAAGCCGCCAGCGCGGGTTGAAAGGTAGGTACTCCATCTGCGGCCGTACCGCTGCACCGTTCGACATGTGCCAGGATCACGTAACATCGCTGATTGTCTCAGTAGGCTGACTCAAGAAGTGGCACCCTCTAGAGCGCAGAGAAGCGGTGAGGATTGCATCCGTTTTGTGTCTTGGCACGTGGTTCCAGTAGCACTAAAAAAGGAAGACTATTCAGGAAGAGACAGGAAAGGACGATGAGCTGCAGGCCCTGCTGAATTGGCTGCCAGGAGGTAAAGTTTATGACTGCCCCAGGTAGTACAAATCCGTGGAACACGAGCTCTGTGCGTACGGTGGCATGGTGCTGCGTGGAAATATACTTGTTATTCCAGCAACCCTGCGCAAGCAAGTCCTACAGCTGGCTCACCAAGGTCATCAGGGAGTCGTGGGCACCATGCAACGTCTGCGAAGCAAGGTATGATGGCCAGGCATTGATCGAGATACTGAGGTGTTGATCAGATCGTGCCATGCTTGTCAGGTTGTATCGCCAGGAAATCCACCAGATCCAGTCGTGACCAGCGAGCTGCCGTCCGGACCATGGGAAGAGGTCAGCCGTGATCTCTAAGGACCGTTTCCCACCAGCGAGTCTCTACTCGTAGTTATTGATAGGTACTCGCGATGGGTGGAGGTTGAAGTGATGCAGTTGACAACGTCAAGGGTGATCATCCAGCAGTTGGAAAATATTTTTGCGCGACTTGGATTTCCGGTAACACTAACTATGGATAACGCCAGAAACTTAACCTCACCGGAGTTCGAAGAGTTTGTGATTCACGCCAGATCAGTCATCTGACTGTGACTCCTCTGTGGCCGCAGGCAAATTGGCTTGTCGAACGCCAGAACCGCACTCTGCTTAAAGCGATCCGGGCAGCGGTGGTGGAGCGGCGTTGCTGGCAGGAGAGTCTGCATTCATTCCTGATGGCGTACCGATCCACTCCGCACTCTTCCACCGGAAGAAGCACGGCGGAGCTGATCTACTGGCGACAGCTAAGGACGAAGCTGCCGGATGTCATAAGACCGCCGTCCGCGCCTGGTCGTGCCGAGGTGATGATGTCGCATGAGCGGAGCAGTGCACGCGGAAAAAGATACGCGGACAAACGGCGGCGTTCTCGGCCACATACTATTTGTGTTGGTAGCAAAGTGCTTGTCTGCGTACCAAAAAGGCTCAACAAACTTACTCCAGCGTTCTTCTCCGAGCCTTACACTGTAGTCTACGTGAATGGATCCCAGCTAACTGTTAGGAGACCGGGTGACTGGAAGCTGTTCAGGCGCAACAGCAGTTTTTGTAAACAGTTCGTGGAGTATGACGATATGTCGGGTAAAGGGAGCCTCGTCCCACGCACTGATCAGGCTGCCAGCCAGTCGGACAACGGCTACCGTACTGGTGCGAAAACCAGACCGGTATGGCGTGTGTTTGAATGCTACATTACTGCGTTCTCGTCGATAAGTTTGTTTTTGTGTAACGTAAAAAGGGATTGTTATGTATCTGCCGGATCGGCTGGCTCGGTCGGTCATAGCCTCGGGGCATGTGCGTGGTGGTGCCGGCCCGGCCGGGGTCGGCCAAGGTTAGACATTGTACGGCGCCAGCGGGCAGCGGATGGCGGTCCTGTGTGCGACAAATACAGCGGGTGCCGACCGGATCATCGTCAGAGACGCAACACGCACCATCACATGCTACGGCTAACGCTCCTGCATTGACTCCCTCGCTGCCATACACAGTAACATCCACCACACACTCCACACGCCATCAAACACCTCTGCCACGGCCATCGCGCTCACCTCCCCCTCACCGTCCTCTGGATCCCCGCTCACATGGAAATTCCGGACAAGCGAGCTGACTACCTCGCGCGTGAAGCCATTCACCTCCAACCCGCCTACACATCGCCATGGCCAAGGCGATCCCCTGTTTCTGGCCAACGTCCCAAACTATAAGTGCTGGCGCCACGCATGCTGGTGCGATAGCACATAACGCACTCCCAATATGTCATTTTGAATATGTCTCCAATATCTCGAAAATTCCCAATATGTCGGCATGTCATTTCGAAATGGCCTTCATCAAAAGCAAGCATACGATGAAAGGAGGTGGTCCTCGCTCGCTTACGGCTGGGCCACACATAATTTTCACATGATTAGGCTTTCAATTGAACACACCACGCTGCACTTTATGAGGTTTTGGTCCCATGTGTTCCACGAAATGTGTTTTACTTCAGTGCCTTGCAACGTCGTTTCCGCGAATGATCAATTCTGGTCGAAGCGCCCTAAAGTCCAAATAACAACGTCTTTCCATCTCCTATGACAAAGTCAACAATTTATTATCAATGTCTTGATAGTCACTGCTAGGGGCTGAACTCTTCGAGCTCGTTTTCAAATTTCTCCACAGAACCAAACCAACCAAAAGCGTGCTCAGACTCTTCCGGCCGTTCGGGGCGTCGGTAGCTCAGTGGTTAAGCTGAGCGTCTGGCAAGCCGGAGGTACGGGTTCGATTCCCCGCGGTGCCCGCCCTTCCTGCCAGGGTGAGAGGCGCGCGACGCCATATGGCCTCGGCTGCTGAGTGCGTCGTAAAGCTACAATCCAATCCTTCCGGCCGTTCAGGTGCGCATGCATTTTGATCCAGCATTCGGCACCATGGTGACCGCCCACAACAGCGGCCGGTCGGACCTGTCGACGTCGGTGCAGTCGCCAGTCCCCCCGCCGTCGGCGGCGACGTGCCCGTACTGTCGCCGACATGCCGCTGTCGCCGCCGCTGCTGCTGCTGCTGTTGCTTGTGTCGCTACAGACGCCGCTGAGTGCCGCCACCGCACGCCGACTGCGCGTGCTGAACTGGACCAATCCGGAGGACACAAACCATGGTGAGACGAGACGCACCGTTCCGGCCTTGAGTCGCCTCCAGTGCGGCCTGCTCTGCGAGGGGGATACTGGATGCTGTGCAATCTCCTTCGACGACCACCTGTCTTGTCAGCTGGTGCAGTGTGCCTCCGGATGGACGTGTCACAACGGCCTCTGCTATGCGATGACCGGTGCTGCGAAGACTTGGCTCGAAGCAGCTAAACTCTGCCAGACGCTTCGGTCCGGCTCTGTCTTGGCGCCTGTCCCAACACCAGCCGTCGATCTGTTCCTCTACTCCATGCGGAAAAGAAGCGGCGAATGCAGCATCGCTTACATCGGCGTGCACCATCTGCCAGAGTTTGCCGACGACGAGTTCCGTAACATGGACGGAAGCGCATTGGATTACACGGCATGGCAGCATCCCCAACCAAATGACGCCATGTCCAAACACCTTGGGACATTTCTATACGATCCGGTCGACGCATGGATAGACGTAGTTGCCGATCGTATGATGTCCGGAGGTTGCGGACTGTGCATGTACGATCCGGACAAGTAGATGCCTGGCTACGACTGATACTGATACTGATACACGATACACGACTGATACGACTGATCCACGATACTTCACCGGTACGGCCTCCACCATGACCAACACACAACACAGTTGCGGAGCATGGCAACAGCCTCCAGGAGTTGTAGTCAGTCGAGGAAGATCACGTCAAAGGCGGCCGATGCGGACGTGCCCACAAGGGTAGCTCGTACAGATCAAGCACTGTCGATGCACGCCGAAGTCTCGTGACGCACACCGAAGACAGGTCTGTCTTCAGTGTTCAGCCTATCTATCAGCTCCGGCAGATATCGAGTACACAGGCTTCAGCATGGTGGACAGTCAGAAGAAAATGCCGGCAACAAGACACCCGAATTGAAAGCACCACAGGGCCGCGGGCGGTGGCCCGGCCTCGTGCGTGCCGGTGAGAACAGGCCATCGTGAGTCGGCGTGTGCCGGTGTGAGCAGGTCATCGCCAACTGGTGTGTGCCGTCGTGTGCCAGTATCTGCCGCTGT
Source organism: Ashinkailepas kermadecensis (assembly GCA_034440615.1). Classification (NCBI taxonomy): domain Eukaryota; kingdom Metazoa; phylum Arthropoda; class Thecostraca; family Neolepadidae; genus Ashinkailepas; species Ashinkailepas kermadecensis. Next base: position 12,948 of record JAOTOM010001497.1, on the reverse strand, counting down.
GTGCCGTCGAGACCAACGTCAGCTGCGCCGGCAGGCACTCCTGCCGCCCGACAGTCAGTGCGCCACACTGGGAATCTGGTGCGGAACATTTGAACCAACGACAAAGGACTCGCTTCACGTCTCTCTTCAGAAGCGCACACCTGCACACCTGAACCGACATCAGACCGCTGAGATGCACATTTCACACGGCACAAATGTTCTCGACACACGTGGCTACTCCGGACGGGACGCAAGCACTCAGTGCCTTTCCGTACTGCGTTGAACGATATAAAAAACAACGATGTTTTAGCATCCGTGTGGTAGGTCGGGTTAGATACCTTTACAACACGAGCGTTGATGCTGTGGGTGACTCACTAGGGGATTAACTTGCACACACCTTGCATTGCAGGGGTAGTGGAGACACCTCCCCCCCCCCGTTGTGTTTTTCGAATCCATGCCACAAATGAATGGCGTGACGATGCTCACATTTCGTGTAGTTGAAATTCGGAGAATTGTCATACCTGAAATAGTACCTCAGGTACCGGACACGTTAGGTCACTGAGCGATGATTTGGTTTTGGACAGCCTGCACCTTGGAATCGGTCACGTTTCGCGAGACTGGTTGTGATTTGCGTCTTGGGATATTCGCTAGTTATTCTAGCTCGCTAAGCTGATTCGCTAACTAGAAATGTTATGGCTCGCATTCACGCCAAGATCACACGACCCGCAATGTGACCATGAGATGAATATTTCTCAACTGGTAGTGAACATCGCTTCAATGACATAGGAATGCACTTGCTGGGGAACATGCGTTTGGGGCTGCTAATACACCTAAATAAACTCCGAGTGTCATCTGCGTAGCATTGGGCATCGCTATGCATGAAAAAGTACGTTCCTGTCGAACTTTGAACCCACAGCGTTTCCCCTGGAAGGAAACGAGCTGACATGACCTGGCACTGGGCGGCGACGGCTTGCATGCATCGTGCTTAGCTAGCCGATACATTTCTGAGTCAACTGGTTCTAAACAGGTTGAATTCGTTCTCAGAGTTCGTCGCTTGTTACACGGGCGGCTATCAACTCCGGTATTAGGGTGTTCGTCATGCGCTTTCCGAAATATTACGTTTTATTAATTACAATTGCGCTCTAAAAATGTTGTCTTGTACACAAGAGTAGAGTGCGAACTGGTAGCAAATGAGTAAATGCGTGAAAGGCAAAGCAAAACATATGGAGGGAGGCGAAGGCCAAATCTCAAACTACAAATTACGGAGTGTGACCATCCAGCAGTTGCGGGAATGAACGGACGAACAATAAAATCAACAGAGTTTGGACGTCCGTATTCTTCTCCACAAAGCCGGGAGACAAACTTACGTTCTATGGACCGTCCATTGACATGCTGTGATTCAATGACTGCGCATGCATCGGCACGGCGTATTTCCTGAGTGGGAATGGATTCGACATTGGTCGCTCGAAATCAAAAAGTTCGCGAACAGGTGACACGCCGCTATAAAACTTGGGAATTTGCAACACAATGCAACTCATTTTGTAAGGGTTTGAATTTTTCGCTCCGCCCTGTAGCCGATCAGGAGCTGCACGAAAGAGCTATTTAAACAGAGAAGGCATTATCTGGCAAGCGGAAGTGCCAATACGACGAACCTCCAGAGCCACCGATGTCTTCTGGGAAGTGCAGCAGGCGGGCAGTGCGCGAGCTAAATCCAGCGTCAGTCTAATAGATGCTCGCAAGATGTTCAAGTAGGCTAGGCATGTCAGAAAGCGAAAGATCATTAAAACCCTTATCTTTACCATGAAAGCTGGGAATACTAATTATGCGTGGTAGTTGAGGGCTGTGGGAAACTCCTATGTTCGAACTTCGTGATCATACCTCAATTCGTTCTTGATTGTTTGTTGTTTGTTTATTGGGTGGCTCTCGACGCATTTTATGCACGATGACTGCTAATGGCGTCGCCGACGCTTTCGCCGGTGGGCCGCGATATTGGGAAATGTCCGGAGTGGTGCGAGTGTTGAACCCGGGACCTTCGGTACCCAGAGCTCAACACCTTAACCACTCGGCCATCCCCGGCCCAATGCTCTCTTGATTAAATGAGGTCAGCTGTCACATACTGCCATTTTCGTACGTTTTGACGCCATTGGCATAAGTGTGATTGGTGGAACCATTAAAGTTAGGGATGTGAAACGCGGCACACTGGCTAATCAGAGATGTGGTAAAATTTATAGGCAGAGGTGAGCCTTGATTGGGTAAAATGACGTCAGTCATGTGCCGTGGCGATCACGGTGTTCTTGCAATGTTAACCGACTGTCATCCATTGATTTGTCCAAGGAAGTTTTGACATTCTGCGTCTAGATGCATATTTAGATGGTCTGCGTTCCTGGCAGTGCTGGATTTTCACTTCTCAGCCTTGGAATCCGACCCAGTGTATAATTCTTTGGTTTGCTAAATATGGAGCTGTATAACGTCTAGAAGCCCTCTATAATGGAGCATATAAATATGCCAAAACAAAGGAATGTAGACATTTCCCGTTATAATAGTACATAAATAGCATACCTACATAATCCTGGCACCCAAGGATCAAAAACGCACGTACCCGTTTGGGTTCACGAAATATTCGTGTGTATCTTCGACTGGTTCGAATTCACATCGGAAATAACCTGAATTGGGTTGTGGCTTCACGACGCACTCAGCAGCTGAGGCCACATGCCTCTCACCCTGGCAGGAAGGGCGGGCATCGCGGGGAATCGAAACGAACCCCGTACCTCTGGCGTGCCAAACGCTCAGCTTAGCCACTGAGCTACCGACGCCCCACATAGGCAATAATCATCACGTTTTAGTGAATTGCACCTTTATGCACAACAACCGCTCGTGGACATCGAAGAAAAATTTGCACCGACCTGAACGGGTACACACGTCTTTCTTCCTTGGCACGGTAGAATAGTGTATACTTATAGCAACACTAAAGAATACCATGTTTCACTTCTCCATCCATTAAAAGAGTGCAGTTTCCCTCGGATCGTAGCGAATGCTGTGAAAGGAAGTGCATAATTCCAACTTACTATCATCAGACAAGACGGCATCCTTGCTCAGGAATCGCCACCTTCGGCACTTTTTGTTGCGTTCGTCTCTGCAAGCACGTTACATGTCTGTCTATAAAAGCCAGTGTTTGCGATCAAGGTGCAGGCAGGTGGACGTTTACGTTAAGGGAATTTTACGTTACAGTTTGTGTTATATTTTAGGTGCTGACGGCGGGGCTGGGATGGGGACATCTCCCTGATGTCTGGATGGTTTTAATTTTACTTTACTCCTCAACAAAGTCATTTGTAGTTTGGGTGGGGGTGGGGCTGCGCATGAGACATACGAAGTTTATGCATAGCCCATATAGTTTTGCACGCTATATGATCTTTTTTCTCGACAAAGCGAAGGACTATCCTGTATTTGCATTTTGCATGCTGGCGCAGCTAGGCATAGTCCGAGTGAGGTCGGCCACTTCAGATTCCATTCAAAATTAGTATACTGGTAGTACTCAATGTACTGATCAATACGAGCATCAAAGCTAAGAGCACCGTTCATAAACAGCTGAGATATTCAAGGTCAAAGTCGGAGTCCTTGAGGTCAGACTCTTCAGATTCCCTTCAAAATTGGTCCACATGTAGTACTCGATACACTGATCATCATGAGCATACAAGCTAAGAGGGGCGTTCACAAACAGCTGGATTATTCGGCTCAAAACTTCTCCCCGTGCGAATATGCAACAATTATAAATAAGCACGAAACGAATACCAATTTGCACGTCAAGCTAGATTGATATTCGATTCTTACCGATGGAACATCGGGAAAACGAGCACACTGGTAGGGCTCGGTACCCTGCTTATCAGGAACACAACCAAGAGGCCGTATTACAAAACACTACGGAGATATTCGGGGTCAAAGGTCACAGGTCATCGAGACAGGACTCCTCGTATTTTCTTCCAAATGGGTACACGGATAGTACTCGATGCACTTATCATCACGAGCATAAAAGCTAAGAGGGGCGTTCATAAACAGCTGAGATATTCAAGGTAAAATGTCAGAGTCCTTGAGATTGGACTCTTCAGATTCGGGCAAAGGTCAAAGGTCAAAGGGCAAGGTCAAAGGTCGTGGTCATTGTGGTCGGACTCTTCAGATTCCATAAAAATTTGACCCAAGGATACTTCTCGATGCATTGACATCATGAGCATAAAAGCTAAGACGGACGTACATCAACAGCTGGGTTATTCGGGTCAAGACTTTTCCCGGTGCGAATATGCAGCAATTATAAATAAGGAAACCAATATCAATATGCACGTCAAGCTAGATTGATATTCGATTTTTACCGCTGGAAGATCGTGAAAACGAGCATTCTGGTAGAGCTCGGTACCCTGATTATCAGGAACACAATCAAGAAGCCGTATTCCAAAACACTACGGAGATATTCGGGATCAGAAGTCAAAGGTAATCGAGATCGGACTCCTAGGATTTTCTTCAAAATTGGTACACGGATAGTACTCGATGCACTGATTATCATGAGCATAAAAGCTAAGACGGGCGCTCATAAACAGCTGATATATTAAAGGTCAAATGTCAGAGTCCTTGAGGTCGGACTCTTCAGATTTCATTCAATATTGGTCCACAAGTAGTACTCGAAGCACTCGTCATCATGAGCATAAAATATAAGATGGGTGTTCATAAACAGCTGAGATATTCAAGGTCAAAGGTCAGAGTCTTTGAGGTCGGACTCTTCAGATTCCCTTCAAAATTGGTCCACAGATAGTACTCGATGCACTAATCAATATGAGCATAAATGCAAAGAGGGGCGTTCATAAACAGCTGAGATATTTAAGGTCAAAGCCCAGTAAACATGCCGATATCGGCCCGATGTCCGCATGTGTCGGGGCAAGCTCAGCATCTCGTGAGCGGCATGCCGACATCGGGCCACTCTCGGCCAGACATCGGCAAACTTCCCTGGAATATCGGCAAATGTCGTGCTGGGTTCGGCATATGGCGGCCAGCCGAAGTTGTCGGACCGATAGCGGCAAATTCATACCGATAGCGGGGTAACGATATCGGGCCGCCGTCGGGTCGACAGGGGTAAGATCGTATTTAAAAAATAGACATTCCCACGGGGCATGAATTAAAAGGATGCTGGTACACCGTTCTGGTATGGGTCCAAAACCGGCCCGAAGTTGGCTCCGACATCGACCAAAGTACAAAACCTTGACGGGGTGTACATACCCATTGAACTCCCACCCATTGAACGTACCGACAGCAATCGGACGTCGGCCCGATGCTCGGCCCTACGTTGGGCCACTGTAGGGACGCCAGCGACCCGCCGTCGGCTGGCAGTGGAATGTTCGTCCATGCCGACATGCAGCGGTCGATGTCGGGCCGCTGTCGGCTGAACAGTGGATTCGCTCATGCCGACATCAAGCAGACACTGAGTCGGATTCAGCGGAGGTCCTGCCGAGATGCATGTTCACGCCGCTATCCGGCCGACGTCCCTGCCATCCAGCCGACGTTCCTCCGCTATACAGCCGACGCTTAAATGACTGCTGAAATGAAGTTTGCTGGTGACTGTTTGGCAGGAAGTGCTACACGATTACTTAGATGCCATGAAGGGAAATATAAAGCTACAATGTGGGGAAACTAGAGGTAGATGGTAAAAATATTTAACCTACATATCTTAACCAGGCCAGTTTTTTTTTCTCACACAATTCCCATGACGGCGCCGCAGAGGGCTCGAGCATTTCCGGTGCTTTATTCCTTGGAGGTCCCATCTCGTTCTGTCTTTCGGAGAACTAGAAGCGAAAAAAGGTTAGATCATGCTGTGCATGTGGGTGTACCAATGGTGTATGTGGCACGAAAGCTATTCCTTAAACCAGATTTTGCTCCATTTTTCAGTATTTTACTGGTAAATGTCTCATAACACTGACAAATAACATATAAGACATTTGCATCGCGATTGTCTGGTCGATTAAATCTTGCACAGTGTACTACAGTTTTAATATCCGCACAATGTGTCGTTAATGAGCCTAAACGAACGCATAGACGATTTGTGATACGAGATGAAAAATCTCGTATCACAAATCTGGTGACTGTTTGGCAGGAAGTGCTTACGGCGGGCCCAAAAACCGCATTTGGAATCCCTTCTTATTTTGGAGGGCTCCGGCTTTCTTTTTCGGATACCGATGCGACTTTGGGGTTCACACGGTGCTTATGTGGAGCCCTAGACGCCAATTGTTGGCAGCCCCGACGTGAATTTTTGATGCCCAGACCAAATTTGTGGTACTACCGATGGGAATTGTGGGTCCGAGCGCGATAATTGGTGGGACCGGTTCGAGTTTGCGGGGCGCGTTGTACTTAGCTGTGGCCCCAACGCGATCTTGGCGGTTCCTGTTGCAGATTTTCGGGCCTGGCGGAGAGAGAGTTTTCTGGGGCCCGCCGTATTTACTTGGAGCCCCTACGCGAATTCTGGTGCACCGACGCGAATTTGTGTGGCCCCAGCGCGACTTTTAAAGCCTCGGCTCGATTCTTGGGAGCATATCCCTCTTAGGAGGGAGGGGGCATTTGCCCCTTTGATATGCCACTGCGGCCACCGGAGGAGTTTTTTTTTCATCCCATGGCACCTTTCGGAGTATAAAAGCCCTCCGGGGTGATTTTTGCCGGAACTGTTCTTAATTTTCCGGTGCTGGGGTCCATTCGATCGAATCTCGGTGTGAACTTTTGGACATCGAGTTCTATTTTTTTAAAGGTCTTGATGTGATATATTTGATGTGATAGCCTCCTTGACAATCATGTAGGCCTCCTTTGCAATCCAGGGGGCCTCCTTGATAATCCTGTGGGCCTCCTTTGTAATCCTGTGGGCCTCCTTTGCAATCCTGGGGGCCTCCTTTTGCAATCCTGGGGGCGTCCTTTGCAATCCTGGCGGCATCCTTTGCAATACTGGGGGCCTCCATTGCAATCATGGGGGGCCTCCTTTGTAATCACAGGGGCCTCCTTTGCAATCCTGGGGGGCCTCCTTTGTAATCCTGTGGGCCTTTGCAATCCTGGGGGCCTACTTTGCAATCCTGGTGGCCTCCTTTGCAATCCTGGGGGCCTCCTTTGCAATCCTGGGGGCGTCCTTTGCAATCCTGGCGGCATCCTTTGCAATACTGGGGGCCTCCATTGCAATCATGGGGGCCTCCTTTGTAATCACAGGGGCCTCCTTTGCAATCCTGTGGGCCTCCTTTGCAATCCTGGAGGCCTCCCTTTGCAATCATGTGGGCCTCCTTTGCAATCCTGAGGGCCTCCTTTGCAATTGGGGGCCTCCTTTACAATCCTGGGGGCCTCCTTTGCAATCCTGGGGGCCTCCTTCGCAATCCTGGGGCCTCCTTTGCTATCCTGGGGGCCTCCTTTGCAATCCTGGGGGCCTCCTTTTCAATCCTGGGGGCCTCCTTTGCAATCCTGGGGGCCTCCATCGCAATCCTGGGGCCTCCTTTGCAATCATGGGGCCTCCTTTGCAATCATGGGGGCCTCCTTCACTAGCCTGGAGGCATCCTTCGCAATCCTGGGGGTCTACTTTGCAATCATGGGGCCTCCTTTGCAATCATGGGGGCCTCCTTTGCAATCCTGAGGGCCTCCTTTGCAATCCTGGAGACCTTTGCAATCCTGGGGGCCTCCTTTGCAATCCTGGGGGCCTCCTTTCTAATCCTGGATGCCTCCTTTGCAATCCTGGGGGCTCCTTTGCAATCCTGAGGGCCTCCTTCACAATCCTGGGGGCATCCGTTGCAATCCTGGGGGCCTCCTTTGCAATCCTGGGGGCCTCCTTTGCAATCCTGGGGCCTCCTTTGCAAACATGGGGGCCTCCTTCGTTATCACGGGGGCCTCCTTTGCAATCCTGGGGGCCTCCTTTGCAATCCTGGGGGTCTCCTTTACAATCCTGGGGGCCTCCTTTGTAATCACGGGGCCTCCTTTGCAATCATGTGGGCCTCCTTTGCATTCCTGGGGCCTCCGTGCCAATTATTGGCACTCTCTTGATTTCTGGGGCCTGCTATCTTCTCGTAGGTGACTCCTTCTTCGAATTAGGGGCCTCCTCTCACGTCTTGGAGGCCTCCTGTCATGTCTCGTCGGCCTCCTTGCTCACTTTTTTCCTGTGCATTTCCGGATAGGGGCCTCCCTCAAATTTCAGGGGGGCGGCGCCCCCCCCAGTGGCGACGCCCTTGGTTCTGAGAATCGGTTGCATGGAGTATTCAATACGCTATACGCTCATATATCACCAGAGCAATTGACTACTCCGCCCTGCCAGTTTTGGCGCGATTAACTGCCCGTCGCCGAAGTTCCATTTATTCATTTTTCGTCGGGCGACACCCGTCGCTCTTTTCGTTCATTTCTTGGGGTGACACCCGTCACCCCGCGTAGATTTGTTTTTCCTCTCATCGTATTTCCGTTCCCTGTGTTTCTGCGTGTTCTTGTTTATTTAGATTTCATTAGGTAGGTTTTTGCCCCGCGATGGGAAAAAAACGCAAAAAAGATACCGACCCCAGCTCGCCACCGGACCCCGAGACGGAATTTCCGCCGCTGACCACACCTGACGGGCATCGCGCGACCCCGGACTCTGCACATGATGTCCCACCTCTCGATACCACCGTTGATGACTCGCGCCGGACAATTCCTTTAGACGACGCCATGGAAGCCCTTTGTCCCTCACCGACACCCGCTCATACCAAGACCTCGACTCGCAATTCCGACCAGACCATCACTCTACGCGCCACAGATCCATGCCATAACCAGACCACGCCATCCCAACCTGATCCCATCGAACCCTACCTCGACAGTGCTGGCTCATTCAAAGTAGTCAAGCCTGTCCAGGAATCTGTTTCCTTCCGCCGTATTAACGTTTTCTGGCCGACCAAACAACTCCTCTCCATCTGCTCCTTAGCCAATCCTGATATCGAAGCTCCTGCCAACGGAACCCTTGTCATCAAAACCCAAACCCGAGCCCAGACCAAAGCCCTCCTTCGTACCACCACATTTTGTGGTAAATCCGTCACCATATCACTCCACTCCAACCGCAACTCCACCAAGGGCACCGTCTTCGCGCCGGAGCTCCGCTTCATGTCAGAAGCGGATATCCAGACGGAGCTCAGGCCGGAGGGCGTGACCCACGTCCACCGCATTACCTCATTTAAAGACGGCCAGAAACGCGATACAAGCCTCCTTGTCATTACCTTCAACTATACAACTCTTCCTTAGACCCTCCTCGCCGGCTACATCCGATTCCAAGTTCGCGTATTTGTTCCAAGTCCTCTCCGCTGTTTTAATTGCCAGCGCTTTGGCCATGACAGTAAAACTTGTCGGCAATCAGCCCGTTGCCCCAAGTGTGGAGAATCAACCCATCCTGATTCCACCTGCTCCAAGCCTGCCCACTGCCTCAGCTGTAACACATCTGATCACCTCACCACTTCCAATCAATGCCCAGTTTGGCGCAAGGAAAAGGAAGTGTGCGCCGTCAAGGCCACGACCGGGGTGTCCTACCCCCAGGCACGGAGATCTGTGGAAGCCACCTTTCCCTCGACCAAAACTTACGCCCAGGCGGCCACCGTCGCTCCCTCCGCCCCTCGCGTCAACACCACTTCTACTTCTATTCAAACTGACATGATTCCCGGATTAGCTCCACTGAAAAAAAAACTCACACCATTGACCACACCGACACAAACCACCCTGGCTCCCAACACACAAACCACTCCGGCTCCCAACAAACGGACCACTCCAGGGAGGAGTGACAGGCCCCGCAGTCACTCCGCTGCGGCAGCAAATTGTCGTTCACCATCAGCGGGCCGTCGATCGAGCCCTGCGTGCCTAGCGCCGGCCAGCACCCAGGTGACCTGACCTACACATTCCAGCGGGCGTGCATCCCCCGCGGCAGTGGCCGGCCGCCGTGAGCCGGTCGCCAAGGTCACCGGTCGGTCGGACGGTTCAGGTGGGTCAACCGCCGCCGGACGCACCCACATACCCGCCCGAGCTGCAATCGTGGCTGCGCCAGGCACCGAAAGGTGCCGACAAATATTAATTTTCACCAATGTCCATATTTCTACAATGGAACTGCCGTAGTTTTATTTCCAAATGGGCAGAAATGAAAGCCTTTTTAGCATCGTAACTCCGATTCTCATCGCACTTCAAGAAACCCGATTCTTACTCACCGATACATATAATTTCAATATTTTCAATTACCCGCTCTACCGTCGCGGCGAGGTCCATGGTCCTCATCGCAGTGGTGGTACCGCACTTTACATGAACAATGATTACACACATACACAAATCACATTCAATTCACCATTACAAGCCGTGGCTTGTACTATGCGTTTTCATGGCAGGAACCTAGATGTATGTTCATTATATATTCCACCATCTACAGACAACACAAACATTTTGACAGAATTAGAAAACCTCATAGCCCAATTAAAAAACCCTTTCATTTTACTTGGCGATTTTAACGCCCATAGCCCAGCGTGGGATAGAACACGCACACTTCCAGACACTCGCGGACGCATAGTTGAACACATCTTAGACAGACACAATTTAGTATTACTCAACACCGGTGAGCCAACATTTTTCCACCTCGGTCACAATACAGAAACTGCCATTGATTTAACAATTTGTTCTCCAGCCCTGGCCAACGATTTTGATTGGACAATAGACACGGACATTCATGATAGCGATCACTACCCCATTAAATTAGTACCGACCATTTCAACAACTGCCGATACCACACCAAGTTTCATTCATCGCTGGAAACTTTCGAAGGCCGACTGGACCAAATTTGAGGAGCTTTCGTTATTACAGTACAACCCGGACATTTATCCAGTAGAAAACATTAATTTAATTACCAACACACTTTTACAAGCAGCGTCTGCAACAATTCCACTCACAAAGCCTATCACAAAACGTGCCCCAGTCCCCTGGTGGTCCATATAAATTTCCCAATACAATTTCCCATATAAATTTGCCACTAGAAAACGAGCATTTAGAAAATATTTACGCCATCCCGAACAACAAAATTTAATCAACCGGAACCATGAACCAGCAAGAACACGCTGCATTATATGTAACGCTAAGCGCCGGTCATGGGAAAATTACCTCCAGCAACTTATTTTCGACATACCATTAAGCAAAATATGGGGATTAATCCGCCGTTTGAGTGGATGATCCCCATTTAGATCATTACCAGCCCTCAAACTTCATAATCACATAATTACAGAACCCCAAGAAATAGTAAACACCATAGCGGATACCATTGCCCACCATAGCTCCGACGAAAACTACAGACCTGGCTTCATAGAAAATAGACAACACACTTTTTACCTCGATCTCGCACAATTTGATTCTGATAACTCAGAAATATATAATACTCCTTTTCAAATTTCAGAACTTGAGACAGCCATTTCCGCCACCGGCAATACTTCAGTAGGGCCCGACAACTTACATTATTCTTTTTTTTCAGACATTTACCGGATCACACCAAACATTGCATTTTGCACACATTTAATACACTATGGACAACTCATACCTTCCCGAAACTTGGAAAGAACCTTTCATTATACCCATTCCAAAACCTGGCAAGGACCATAGTAACCCCACTAATTTCCGACCCATTGCACTCACCAGTTGTTTAGGAAAACGTTTTGAACGTATAGCTATCAAAAGACTGACCTGGCACCTGGAAACAAATTCCCTTCTATCTCCCTTTCAATGTGGTTTTCGACGAGGACGCAGCACCATAGATCATCTTATTCGGTTAGAGACAGACATCCGTCACGGCTATACAAAACATGAACATACTATCGCAGTATTTTTTAGACATAAGCAAAGCGTACGATATGGTTTTCAAACCCGCATTACTCTTCAAAATTCAACAACTCGGTATAAAAGGACATTTAGCACATTATTTAGTAGGGTTTTTATCTGGTTCTCGTCGATTCCACGTCAGGTGCCGGTCAGCCATTTCCGATTAACATTGCCTTCAGAACGGTCTACCACAGGGAAGTTGTCTTTCACCAGTATTATTTAACATTATCATTAATGATCTTTTCGATGATATGCCTACCAATATATCATATTCACTATTTGCAGACGACAGCGCAATTTGGTGCTCCGGGAAAAATTACGAACATTGTTTAATTCGCTTACAAAACACACTGGACAGAACACACGAATGGTCACTGAAGTATGGTTTCATTTTGTCGGCCCAAAATCTGCAACACTAATATTCGGTAAATCGACGCCCTGCCCAAACTCAGACACACCGCTTCACCTCCGAAACAATGATATACCTTTTGTAAATTCGTTTAAATTTCTTGTATTCTTTTGATCGAAGGCTATCTATTTATTTATTTATTTATTTATTCGGTTTGCCACACACAGGAACAGTGCCCCAATTATGGTGGTCCTCATACATACACTCACACACGCCGCCCACTCGTGATACTCTACTTCAGAATAGTAAAATGGTGACTGGTTAAAAACAATACAGTAAAAAATGAACATGTACGATATAGAATTATGGCCTGATGAAAGAGGTGAGAATGTTTATGCTAAGATCTCGTACAGATGTGTGACGAAACACTACAATCACCTTACAGCAGTTGCATGTAGGAATGCAAACATAGTGCGTCTGGAGTCCCGAAACATATCCAGTGCTGGCTGTACGGCGGTTAATGCGTTCGCAGCTCGGGGTAAGCGGGAGAACAGGCTGGTTGCAATAGCGTTGACGCGGGCACGGGGCACCGCAAACAGGTCGACATTTATATATGCATAAACACATCAAACACGTCCAAACGAAATGTTTTCACAGACTCAATTTATTTCGCTGTATCACTTCTTCCTCATTCGGAGCCGACCGCCATACGCTTTTACATCTCCACAAATCATTAGTTCTTCCCATCATAGAATATGGGTCGGTAGTTTATG